>QXEO01000218.1:3353489-3539808 GCA_007115705.1 Dactylis glomerata
TGTCGCCGCCCACCTCCGGCGGCGCCTCCTCGTCCTCCTCCATCTCCTCGATGAAGGGATCCGCCTGCGGCGGCTCTGGCCCCGGCTCCGGCATGTACACGCCGGCGTAGGGGTTGGGGGCGACCTCCCCTAGGAAGGCCGCCCGCCGCACCGGGTCGCGCTCCCGCGGCCCGAAGTTGTCCCACCATTGGCTATCGTAGCCAAAGGCGGGATCGGCGCGGAGGCGCGCCGGCATCAGTGCGCGCCGGCGGCGGATCTCGGCGACCCGCTCCGGGCTGAAGCGCGCCACCGGCGGGACCGGCACGCGCCGGCTGTTGAGGTGCCACCCGCCGGGGAGGCTGTAGTCCGGCCAGTCCACGCTCTGGCCGCACTGGTACAGCGCCTAGCAGTGACTCACCGGAATGTACCGGCGGTCACGCTGGCGCTGCGGCGAGGCCGTCCTGGCGCGGCGTGGAGGAGACTGGCGGCGTGGAGGAGACTGGCGGCGTCCAGACCGGCGCGACCCGCCGGCCTCGTGGTCGTGGCTGCCCTTGCCCTTCTTCCAGAACCCCATGGCTGCTGTGGTGGCCGGGATGTGGTGGCGCGGCTCTGGCGGCTGCGCTAGCTATGGCGATGGAGGCTGGTGGCCGCGGCTCCGTTGGCCTCCTTTTAAAGGGGCCAGTGGCCGGGCGTCCAGCGGCCGCAATGAATGCCACCGAGCGGCAACCCAATTGGCACGCCGGCGTTGATGCCGCGGCAGGCATTGAAGGTGACGGCGGGGCGCCCAAAGCACTGACGCGGCGGGACTCGAGGCGACGGGAGACGCATTGACGCGGGCGTCGCGTTGGAGAAGACGTACTGACGCACTGACGCGGGCCGACGCGTCGCGGTGCTGTTTTTTTGGGCCTCTTTTGCCCGCTGGTGCTGTTTTTTCGGCCTCTTTTGTCCGCTGGGTGCTGTGGGCAATTCCTATTTGACGCGCACCCCCCACAGACGTTAAAATCTTAGTGGGCTGGCCCAATAGAAATAAAAATCTATTATTTTTGTCCGGTCAAGAACATGCCTTCAGGCGTCCACCCGTAACAGGCGCTTGAAGCGCCGAATAGGAATGCCCTTAGTACTTAGTTAGAAGTTAGTGTTAGTTTGTTAGTTAGAATTAGAATTAGTTAAAATTAGTTTTAGCGTGCATTTTGAATATATAGCGTGTATTCTAACTAACAAATGTCGGTATATTGCAAAAACTATGGATCCAGCACATAAAAAAAGTCAAGATGATGAATACTTCCTCCAAGGAATGATCCGAGAAAATGTAGATATTGATGTCACCAGGACATTTCTGAACGATTCCGGTGAGGGAGATGAATCTCTCAACCGAGGAGACGACTCCGGTGAGGTAGAAGCCTGGGACGGGGGAGAAGCCGGTGAGGGAGAAGCTGACAAGGGAGAAGGCAACGAGGGAGAAGACGACGGCTCCGGCCGAACCTTAAATCTCGAAAACTCCAGCGAGGTGTATATATGTTTTTTTGTAATGCCCGACTGTCTATATATATACATGCATATATTAACACTCTTTCTTATTTTAGCCCTCCGGATCGAGCACTTGTTCCGTCAGAACAAAACGAGGCCCAACCAAAAAGTTGGACAACAAAGTGAGTTATAGGATCGAAGTGGTCGGTGTAGACGGCCAACCGCTAGCTCCTGAAGATGTCGCAAAAAAATTTGTCAAGCAATGTGGAGTTCTTGTGAGGAACCACATCCCGATCATCGTTCAAGAATGGAATCGGCCAAGCAGCGGTGGAGTCCTGTTTGTCGGCGACGTCGCCAAAGATAAGCTTTTTGACAGGCTTATGCTTAATTTCCTCCTGCCAAGGCTAGATGTGAATCCAGATGAGGAGAAGAAAGCAAATGAGGAGCTACTTAAAAGAGTAAAGAAGTTTGCTCTGATCAAGATGGCCGAGGCATTCAAGAACTGGAAGAAGAAACTGTACCTTAAGTTTGTCAAGTTAGACAAGACTCCGGATTTTAATCAAGCCGGCTATGCTAAGTTAAGACACCAGTGGGCTGATTTTGTGAAGTACAAGACATCGGAGAAAGCTTTGGAAAGGTCGAGAATAAATAAAGAGAACGCTGCTAAGAAAGTGTACCACCATAATATGGGGTCTGCTGGCTACGCCGGTTGCATGCCTAAGTGGGATGCATTTGAGGTCAAGTATATTGCTGCCGGGATCAGACCAGAGCCCACAACATGGACACCACGGGCGAGAAACTGGTTTTACGGCCATGGGGGCACGTTGGACGAAGAAGGGAGGGCAATATATACCCAGAAACACAAAGATCATCCCCTACTGCCCATCGAAGATATTAGAAGTGCAGTACAAGATGTGGAAGCGGGACGGTTCGTTTCCGATAGAGAGAACGACGAGCTCACACGAGCCCTCAAAAATGATGAACACACCGGACGAGCACGAGGCACACCGGGCTCCAAGCCGTGGAAGGTTGCCTTCCCCGCGGAAATGAAGAGATATCCCGATAAAAGTCATCAGAGGAGAAAGGAAAGGGAGGCAGCTGAGAAAGTGGCAGCTGCAGACCGGCTGCGTAATGTAGAAGAAGCATTAAAGCGGCAGCAGGATCAACTCGACAGACTTAGCCAGCAAGGTATCAGCAGCCAATCTCAGCGGCACATGGTAGAAGCTGCATTCGATGGTACCGACGCCCTATCAAATAAGAAAAGCAGCGTCGCTTCCACCCAGCTCCACGATGGTGATGATGATGCACTGACGATGGCTCCTCCTAAACGCTACCCAGTGGATGATATCACGGAGAGCACAGCTTGTGAGCTAAAGGTGCAAGTTATGAACTTAAGGGTGACAGCGGCGGTCGGCATGGCCGTACCAACTGCGCCTAACGGAACTTGGCATTGCAGACCGATTCCAAAAGGGTACGCTGTCATCACGGTGGATGATGTCAAGCAAGATTTTGAGGAGCTGAAGCTGGACCACCCTGCAGGGGAAGATAGGGACCTGACTGAACTAGGAGAAGCCAAAGGGGGGACTATTGTATGGCCAAAGGAGCACATCGTGCTTCCAAATTATGTCCCGCCAAGGCCACCCACTCCTCAGAGCAGCAGTCCACCTTCGCCGCCACCTCACCATTCTCCAGCGCAACCGTCGCCTTCACCGCCTCACCACTCACCGCAGCTGTCTCCACCGCCGCCTCAGCCGTCTCCGCCGCCGCCTCAGCCGTCTCCGTCCCCTGAGCCTCAGAGACTAAAGCAGAAGTATACTAAGAGGGGCAGCACCACCAGCAGCAGCAAGAGCACGTTCCGATCACCGAAACGTAAGCTATCGCCCCTCCCAAGAGTACCTCATCAGAATATGAAGAAGCTTCCTTACGAGAAGACAGATGAGGAAATTGCTACGGCCGCAGATGCCCATTATCAACAGTGGAAGACTGACATGGCTAACAAGAAAAATCCAAAGCCGACGGAGCCATTGATCTTCCCAGTCACCGCAGAAGATAAAACCAAAGCAGCCGCGCTTAAGATTCAGCTTCACCAACCCATAGCGCTCACACCTGACTATAATCGCTCTATTACCAAGTCGGCTGAGGCAAAAGAGCGGAGAGTCGGGAAAGAAGTTGCCCAGCTCGGACAACAGAAAAATCAATCGATCGAACCACTCAAAGTGTACGATACCAATGAGTGGAGAGCCCAGGAGCGGCATGATCCGAACATTGATCCGGAGTTTATTCAACTCTACGGAGAAAAGGCCAAGTTATATGGACTGTCTATTGCTGAGTACATGAGCCGTCTGGATGAGTTCGAGGGGTACCAGCAAATAGCGTACAAATACCGGTACGGGAATCCTCTCGTCAAACCCGAGTTAGTCAAAGATCTACCAACAAAAATGCGGAGATTGCATAACTGGTACATACAAGCCTGTGCTGAATCCACAAACTGGATCTATGCTGGATATAAACACCACCATTACGGTCATGGAGATGGCTTCTTACTGATGGAATTTCTAGAATTATTTCAGTTTTACCAACAAGACGCCCTCGACAAAACTATTGTCAGTGCCTATTGCCTGTAAGTATTATTAAGTCTTTCTAGCTCAGCTCATTCGTTGCTTGTATAATCTTACTCATCATTATACTAATTATATATGCAGAATGAAGATTCTCGAATGCGACCGAGGAGGAATCTTTGACCTTGGGTTCGTTGACTGCAATTTCGTTCATGAAGATACTCTCAAAAAAAACCCAAAGAGACAGAGGATAACTTGGTACAATCATTGAAGTATTTCAGCAACAGAAGGGAAATACTATTTCCTTACAACTTCGAGTGAGTGTTACTGTCTTGTACACATTTTGTTTTCGCTTTACTCGATGTTAAGCTATCTGACTCATTATATCTGTGCAACTTCCACTTTATTCTGTTAATCATTACTGTTGACGAAGGAGTAGTCAAAGTCATGGACTCAAAACGCACACCTTTAGGAAATTGGGCGAACATGCAGGAATGCCTCCAGAAGGCTTGGAAACGATTCACCGCCAACACTAGGGGTGTTTGGAAGCCAGAGCTTATATTTAAACCATTGAATGTAAGTACTACTTGCTAGATCCACGTATCTCTTTGATTCTAGTTTCAATACAATTATCATGCTTGATTCTTATTTTGATTGAACTCCGTTCTCGTAAAGTGCTTGAGGCAAGAAGCTGGGAATAACTTATGTGGATACTATGTCTGCGAGTTCATTCGCCAGACGACCAAAGAGAAGGGTGCAGACCGAAACATCAAAAACTTGAAGTACGATAAACAATAATCTCAACATTATTTTATTACTATCAACTGTGTTTAGTTTCATTCATATATATTGATCCCCTTCTTTAAATTAGATCGAACGGATGCGGGACGGTCTTCTACCACAGGAACGCGTGCAAGCAATTCAAGAGGAAATTGCCGGTTTCTTATTAGAACAAGTCATAGATCCAAAAGGAGAATACTATTACCCGGTTCATTTAGAAGGGTGAAGTGTAAAAAAGAAGATGTAAAATCAAATTTGTGTGAGTTACCGATTGTAATAGCGACCAAGCACGACGGATGAGACGGTGAATAATATATTCGTGACCATGATGTGTAATATATATATATAGTGTGCTTCCTTCATTATTGCTGTATATATATAATACCATTAAATTGAATACAAACCACACCAAATAAAACCCTGAACCCTAAATGGGAAAAAAAACCTGGATCAACGATCCCGGCTCGTCCTACGAACCGGGACCAATGACTCAGGCCCCCCTCGCGCCGCAGCGCGTCCACGTGGAGACCTATCGGTCCCGGTTCGTGCTGGAACCGGGACCGGCATTGGTCCCGAGTAATGGATCCCGGTTCGGCAACCGGGACCAATGGCCCAAATGAACCGGGACCATAGGCCCTTTTTCCACCAGTGACATGTGCATACACACACAAAATTAAAAGTCTCGATCACACACGCATGTGCATACACCAAAAAGTCTCGATCACACACACCAAAAAAGTCTTCTCCGTCCGGTTCCGAGCTAGCTTAGCGTTTCTTCGCAATCTTCTTGCCCTTCTTGTTGGCGGTTGAATACTTTATGCCGGCCACCTTGAGATTTCTTCGTGTGAACGGACAACCTTTAGTAGGTAGGGAGGTCTTCCTTCTTACTTTACTAGTAGTAGGCATGTCGAAGTGCTTGTCGAATTCCTCCTCGATCTTCGGGTCACCGTTCTTATCCAAGTCTTCCTCGTTTGCGTCTCCTTCCATTCCTATGATGCTCCTCTTGCCCCTCCTCACGACAACACGGCTAGGCCTCGATGGGTCGGTGATGAAGAAGCATTGGTCAACTTGGCTACCGAGTACCCATGGCTCATTTTTCGCGGATGCGTTCTTCGATTTGGCATCCGGTATAACCATGGTGGTGAAATATCGGCCTTCTTTTTCGACCTTCTTGGCCCATCTCACACGAAACATTGGCACCGTCTCTCCACAGTAATTGAGCTCCCATATCTCCTCGATCCTTCCAAAAAATCTTTCCTTGATACTAGTCACGTCATCGGCGTATGATAGCATAGTTACTCCTGAGTTTTGATTTTCACTATTTCTGTCCTTTTCCTCGATGTAGAATCTGTAACCGTTGATGTCGTACCCCTGATAGGTCCTTACGTTATGCCCGGGGCCCTGTGATAAGGTGTATATGAGTTTTTCATCTTCGGTAGAAGGCCTTCTGCTCTGTGCTTGAAGTAGTTGACTTTGCTTAAACCAAAGCGTGAAGCTGGAGTTGTGCTCTTTGGTTACGTCTCCCATCTTCCTTGGCCGGCCCATATTGATGTAATTCTGCTCGATTATGCTTTTGTGCTCTTGCACAAAAGGTTCGACCAATTTTAAGTGTTGTAGCGCGACCCGGTGAGCCCTTTCAAAGTCGTCGCGTCGATTGACAATGCCCACATGGACTGAGCGGTAGCCCTCGCGGTGACCGACTCCAGCGAGCCTGCCGAGGTGCGTCCTGGTGGGCAGACCAACATGATCCTGGTCGTCCTCGGTGCTTAGATAATTCTGGCAGAAGGAGATGCACTCGTAGGTTAGGAACCCCTTGGCCATGCTTGCGTCTGGACGGGCCCTGTTGCGAACGTATCCTTTCATGACACAGTTCTGCCTTTCGAAAGGCATCATGTTGTGGAGGAACGTCGGGCCGAGCTGCCTGATGTCATCAACGACATGGAGAAGGAGATGGACGCATATATCACAGAATGCGGGCGGGAAGTAAATCTCTAGCTCACATAGTATCACCACGATCTCATCCTGTAACATCTTGAGCTGCCTCACGCCGATCGACTTCCTGGTGATAACGTCAAAGAAGTTGCAAAGGCCAAATAGCGTATCACGGACGTGCTCGTCCATTATCCCTCGGATCGCAACGGGAAGTATCTGCGTCATGAGCACGTGACAATAGTGAGACTTCATCCCGGTGAACCTCTTCTTCGCTACGTCTAGATATCTGCTTATATTCCCCGAGTAACCGTGAGGAAGTTTCACTCGTAGGAGGCACCTGAAAAACTGCTTGAGCTCCTCCGGACTCATTGTGAAGCAGGCAGCGGGAAGCACCACCGCGTTCTTCTTAGCCCTTTTGCGGAGACGTTGAGTCCCTTCCGTCTGATCATCATCATCATCATCGTCGTCGTTGTCATCAGTATCGGGGGCTTGAAGAGCTTTTCTGATGCCAAAATGTTTCAGATCGTATCTTGCTTTCGGCCCATCCTTGGACTTTTCCGAGTTGCAAAGAGTGCCAAGCAGACTCTCGGTAACGTTCTTCGTAATGTGCATGACATCGAGGCTGTGGGGCGTGTGGAGGACCTTCCAGTACTCCAAGTCGTGGAAAATAGACCTCTCTTTCCATACACCGAGCAGCGGCTCTGGCTTCGGTCGCTTCTTTCCCGGCGCTGGGCACTCCATATCGAAATAAGTTCTACTGTAGGCGTCCCACGTACGGGGTGGCGTCTTCCACAACGTGTCTAACTCCTCTTTCAGCAGCCCGAGATACAAATGCATGTCGACACCTGGTTGTTTCGGCCCCTGAATGAGAATACTCAGGTGTATGTACCTTTGCTTGGTGCACAGCCACGGGGGTAGGTTGTAAGGCCATACAAACACAGGACATGTGCTATGCGTGCTACTCTGGTTGCCGAACGGATTGAGTCCATCGGTGCTCATACCCAGCCTGATGTTCCTTCCGTTGCCCCTGAACCTAGGGAAGGCGATGTCCAATGCTTCCCACTGGCCAGCATCTGAAGGGTGTGTCAGCATATAGCCCATCTCCGGATCTTCTTCGGGCTTCTCCCTTTCCGCGTGCCATTGCATGAGCTTTGCTTCCTTAGGGTCCACGAAATACCGCTGCAGACGGGGAGTGATAGGAAAGTACCATACCACTTTTCGAGGTACCTTCTTGTTCCCAACCTTGTACCGTCCGTGGCCGCACACCGGACATGTGGTCATGTCCTTGTACTCCCCCCGGTAAATCACGCAGTCATTGATGCAGGCGTGGTATCTTTCGTGCGGTAGGTCAAGAGGGCACACAACTTTCTTGGCCTCCTCGATACTACTTGGCATTGTGTTCCCCTCTGGGAGACGATCGTGCCAGAATTTCATGTTCTTGCTGAAGCTGGAATTGGTCCATTTGTTCTGCGTCTTCATCTGCAGACAATCAAGCGTTACATGCAAGCGCGTATCCTGTGGACGGCACCGAGGAAATATCAGAGTCATCCCGTCTTTCTCCATTTGCGCCAGCTTGGCTCTCTCTCTGGCTACAGCTCTGTCGTTGCTCGTCTCCTGGAGGAGCAGATCTTGAACATGAGAGTCCCGCAAGGCCGAAATTAGCGGAGTCGCGCCAGAATCTTCTTCGTCATCATGATCTTCTCCGTCGGCAACTTCTACTTCATGATGATCTTCTCCGCCGACTTCTTCTTCATGATGATATTCTCCACCGACATGTGGTGCTTCATCATCTCGCTCGCCACCATGGTCTTCATGCGCACCATTTGTTGGGGCCGGCCACGCCTGGTTGTCCTGCATGAAACCGCGCCTCAGTAGGTGCTCCTCCAGTTGTCCGAAATCAGGGTTGATCCAGCGCTCGAGTTTGCATGATCGACACGGACATCTTATCTGGCGCCTATTGTTCCGAATCATGTCCTCCTTCGCGTCTTTCTTGTATCAACTAATTCGAGCGGAACTCATCGAGAGGACCATGGTTGTCTGCAAATGGTATACATAGAGCAGAAAATTAGAACCGCAACACATGCACACACATGCATGGACCTCTCCTAAAGGTATACATAGAGCGGAAAAATTCAGCATGACCTCTCCTAAAGGTAGGACGTATGGGTAGTGCAAAAATTTGCCGAAACGGAAATGAATCAACGTCTCGACAAACATCCATGCACCACACCGGCACACACACAAGCGCTTCACGTGCAACAATCATCCATACACAAGATCGACATGCGCATGCATGTCCCCTCCAAATACTCACCTTGTAGATTCGATACCGAGACGAGACCGCGATCGATGAGTTGGAGAGGAGGAGAGAGTATGGAGAGGCTTCTCCTCACCGCCAATTATGTATCAACCAAAGTAAGTACAATAAGTACCAAAAAAAGTGAAAACTACGGCCAAAATGGGATGAGAGGGAAGGGAGCTAGAGCTAGATCTAGATGGAGGAGAGGAAGATGAATGGCTTGGGAGTGTGGGAGTGTGGGAGGTTGGCACTTTAAAGGTGTGGGACGAGCTAATTCTGTGGCGCATCAGGTCAAGTGCTCCACAGAATTACACTAATTCTGTGGCGCACTGGCCCTGGTGCGCCACAGAATGTCCTAATTCTGTGGCGCACTGGACCTGATGCGCCACAGAATGTCCTAATTCTGTGGCGCATCAGGTCCAGTGCGCCACAGAATTAGTGGAATCAATGATTGGGGCTGGCAGGGAGTAGGCCCCACCCAATTTCTGTGGCGCATTGTCTCCTGGTGCGCCACAGAAATAATTTCTGTGGCGCACTGCTGGCTAGTGCGCCACAGAATTGCATCCCACCTATAAGGGTTTTCCTACTAGTGTATCCGGCGTAACCCTAGACCGGCGAAACCCTAGCTCCACGATAAAATGTTTCCACACTTCCGCACTTCGGTGTCGGAAAAGCATGGAATCTTTAACAACTTCTCCAAAATATGTGAGACAAAAAATTCACACACATGCATGCGATAACACTTACACAATTTGTCGACCTCTTGATGTGAGAGATAAGATTTGCAACATTATTTCATGCAGACGCTTAGAGACTGCTATTTGGAGGATACAAAATTTTCCAATTAGTAAACAATATAACCATGTTTAAATTATGGTTACTAATAAACAAATAAGCACGAACATAATGGAAGAAAGTAATTCAGAAAATGGCCATACCCCGACGGCCCCCTGGACGCCGAGGGCGGCCATCGGCGTAGATCAGCCATACGCCGACGGCCCCTTAGACGCCGAGGGTGGCCGTCGGCATAACGCTGACGCCGTTACAGCCCCGGTCTGCCCTAGCCAACAGGTACACGTGGCAGGCTTATACGCCGATGGCCCGTAGTTGCCGAGGGTTGCCGTCGGCATACATGCTGCTACGCCGAGGGCATTACTACGCCGACGGTCTCCTTCGCGGGCTATCCTGGAGGCACCCTACGCTGACGGCAACGACCTTTGGCCGTCGGCGTAGAGGGAGGCCGTCGGCGTCTCCCACGATTCCTGTAGTGTAAAAAAAATATGTTCCAACTTCCAACATGGAGTTTGGACGAGGAGATCTCCACGGTAAATATTCCAACTTCGAACATGGAGTTGGACTAGGAGTTCTCCGTTCTTAATCGTATGTGAACCCACCTTTTGCTTTACATAATCACGTAACACACATGGACACATAGGCGGATCGATTAAATATACGTTCCAGGCCATGGAGGCCACCCCATGACCTGGTCGATCGAACGATCCATAGGCAGCCACGAACTAGCGGCAGAACAATGGCGAGTCAGCAGGACGACGGGGACTCCTCATCGTCGCCGTCGTTGCCAGACGACGTCGTCGCCTACATCCTCGCCTGCCTGCCGGCCAAGTCCGTGGTTCGCCTCCGCCACCTGTCGCGTTCGTGTAACGCCACGCTCTCGTCGGAGCCCTTCGCCAAGCTCCACCTCCGGCGAGCCAACGATGACAAGCCCAAGATTTGCTTCAGCCCTACCGACTGTGACTCCGACGATGATTACCAGTTTTATGCTTGGCAGCATGGCTGCGCGGGCGTCAGGAAGCTCATGCCCAACAGCTTCTCGCGCCCGGCTCAACTCACCAAGCCCCTCCATGGCCTCGTCCTCGTCCGCTGCGTCCGCGAGGGAGACTACTGCGTCTGCAATCCATCCACCGGCGAGGTGCGGCCTCTCCCCGACAGCCGAGCACCAGTGAAGAGGGCCATCCGTGCGCTTCCGCTCTACTTGAATGTTGTTTACGGCTTGGGTTACTGTTCGGTGAGCCACGAGTACATAGCAGTGCGCATCTTTAGCAAAGGGCCGGATGGGGCCACCCCTAGCTGCGAAGTCTTGGTCCTTAACGGCGACACGCCGGCGTACTGGCGGCCCTCCGCCTCGCAGCCTCCGATGTGTGTGGTGGAAGAGACGAACCCGGGCGTGTTCCTATACGAGAATCTGCACTTCCTCTGCCAAGATGAAGGTATCATCCTAACTTTCAACGTCGGCAACGAGACCTTCGGTTCCCTTCCGCTGCCGCGGTTTCCTCCGGGGAAGCCTCCTCTCAGGACGACCGAGATGGATGGCTGCCTATGCGTCTTCCGCGGAGATGGGGATAGCCCTTGCTATGTGTGGCTGCTGCGGGATTACCGAGCACGACGGTGGGAGAAGCTTTGTTGCATCGACCCAACGGCTTGGCCGGAGCACGAGCAGTCGCTGTTGTGGTCAAACTGGATCGCTCCGCTCGGGATCGTGTGTAGCGGGGACAATGGATCATCACAGAGGAAGAAGATTATGTTCGGCACAGGTACCTGCATGGTGTTCAGTGTGGACCTTGATGGTGGCGGAGTACCAGAGATTCTCTTTGACCCGGATGAGGTAATCGATGGCTATTTTGATGACACCAACTATTATCCGGCGATCGGACTATTCGAAGAGAGCCTGGTGACCTTGGGCAACACCACCGAGGATAAGGTCTTCTCGTCGCCGGTGACAAGGGCTTGGTCGGACGTCCTCAAGTGGCTGCCGGCCAGGTCCGTCTTGCAGCTGAGCCTCGTGTGCAGGGAGTGGGGCGCCATGGTCACCACCGACCGTTTCATCCGGTCGCACGCCGCCGCCCACACCACAAGCCGCCCCCGCGTCATGCTCGTCTCTGACCCCTTTGTGGGTTCATTCTATGAGCTGGAAGATTACATCAGAAATCCACACAGGTATGGGATATACACCAATCGAGACAGCATGTTCGAGTGTTCCCAGCCTTGCCACGGCCTGAACCTAGGGAGCTGGAACCGCCGTGACCGCCTGTACAATCCTACCACCGGTCACAAGGAGGATGTGTATGTCCAAGTCGAGCAAGAAGACGAAGATTTCGAAGGGGAAAACACGTCCTTGGCCTCTCTTATTGCACTGGGGTATGACTACGAGATTGAGGACCATGTCATGGTCTCCCTTGCCTACGTGGAGAAGGACATGGAGACCCGACAGTACGAGCTGGAGTGCCACGTGCGGTCTCTACAACGAACTTGGGTTCACGTCGACCCTCCTCCGAGACCGGTGGCCATGGACGTGCTGCCGGCCTACTCCAACGGCAAGATCTACTGGGTGGTCGAGCCTGAGCTCGGGCCGTGCCCAGCCATGTGCGAACTGGTGGCGTTTGATACCACGGATAGAGAATTTCAGGTCGTGCAGGGTCCCCCGTTCAGCGACCTTGGCACTGGCCGTGTCTTCATCATTGAGCTCTACGGTAAGATCTGCATAGCGTGTCCTGACGAGGACAAGAATGCAATTGACGTGTGGATGATGAAGGGCGACGACCGGGCTTGGTGCGTGGAGCATCGTATAGAGCTCGACAAGTTCTCGCCGGAGTACTCAGCACAAGAGACGAAGCTGCTGTGTACAGACCCAACTGATGGACGAATATTGCTCACCACGGCCAGCTCATTAGGCTACTATGATCCTAAGACGGTGACGCTTCAAACTATATACACCGTTGGTGATCAACAGGGTGACTTCGGCTTTCCGGTTATTGTTCAGGACAGTCTAGTTCGGCCTTTCATGCAGCAAAAGTACTGGTCGGACTCCGACTCTGATTGATGTTCATGCATGAGATCATTCCACCTGCTATCAGAGAGTTTGCCAGATAGTATGGCAGAACATCTAGACACCATCTTCTCTGGTGTTACGCACTTCAGTCCTTTTGTTATATATTTTCTGGATTATTGTCCCATGTGTTTCTTTGATTAGCTCATAGACTTACCCAAATATGTAAGCAAGACATCCACCTGTTTTGTTTTCATATAAAATATTTCTTTTTACTTGCTTTTGAGTCTTCCGAAAATGGTGTGGTCCTTTAACACTTATTCCACCGATGAGACAGTCCAGTTCGGCCTTTCATGATGAAGCGAATTTACTATAGTCTGCATGATTTTCTCGCACCAGATTAAGCCAGATTGAATTATAGCATCAACACAGGAAAAAAATATTGCATCGGAAGCAAACATCCTAGCTTATTTCCATGACCTTTACAGACCCTCTTTCAGAATACAGATACGTCGGCAGAACATCTAGGCACCATCTTCTCTGTTTTTACGCAATTTAGTCCTTCTGCTTTCTATCTTTTATAATTCAGCCATGTATTTCTTTTGATTACTCCTACGTTTTTTAAGGACCACAACAGAACTGGATAATTGATTTCTCGCAATTCTTTCACCGGGCTAAGGATCTTGCGGATTTATCATCGTCCTTCACTCATGTTGAAATTTACAAAGTTGTGGCAGATCTTCTGAGCGACAAAACCCCCTAGACCAGACGACTTTATGGGGAGGTTCATCAAAATTTGTTGGCCAATAATAAAATGTGATTTTTATAGGCTTTGTCATGAGTATTGGGAAGGTTCTGTTAATCTTCATAGTATCAGTACGAGTGACGCATTTATCACTCTTGTTTCGAATATTTACTTCATGGAAGGCGCTAATGATGGTAATGCTCTTGCCCCTAATTCTTTGAGAATAGGGAGAGAAATAGAATCTTAATATCATTAGGGAAGGAATATATTGGTAGTCCCTTTGGTGCAAACAAATAGAGGAAGGAATAGGTTTCGTTGAGATATGCATTCCAGAATTGAGTAAAGTACATGTTACCATCCTATATCGCTTCTAAATTCATGTTTGAAATTATCTTACGAAGTTCTAGGCTAATAGGCTATAGAAAAGAATCCTTTTGCTGGTTCACCATCATCAACATGGTTTCTCGAGAAGTCGCACAATCCAAGACTGTATTGCTTGGGCTTACGAGTACATTCATCAATGTAAGCATTCCAGAAGGTAAGTGGTTATTTTAAACTTGATTCACTAAAGCCTTCGACACCTTCGAGCATATGAGGTTCTTTTAAAATTCTCAAGTGCAATGGCTCCAATGGATTCCCTCCATCCTTTCCTCTGGTTCTCTTCTGTCATGCTTAATGGGGAGCCAGGGAAAAAATTTCCATGTCGGCATGGGGTGCCAGGGAAGAAATGTTCATGTCCGCATGGTGTGCGCCATGACGAGGCTCTATCTGGTCTTATTCATGGAAGGGGCCGATCTTCTATAGTCCATGGTAAACTACCTTGCGGAATTAGGGATTCTCACCCCTCCTTTTCCAATTTCGGATTCAGACTTCTCCATCATTCAATACTTCAATACGTTGCTGATACATTGATGATCCTCCAAGCTTGTTAGAATCAGCTGCTTTCTCTTAAAAGAGTTGTTTCACTCTTTAGTGGTGCCACTAGTCTTAAGGTGATCTACCTATCTGAAGCTCCCAAAGCCAGTTGGGTATTTTGTTGGTTGTGGTGATGACACAACTTTAAATTTGCACCTTCATGACGCTGTTCATAAGCCTCATTTGATTCCCTCTGGAGCACCGACTGCCTTGGTATAGGTTACTGGTGAGACTGTGCCTGCCTCCGTGATTCAGAGCCTGATGGCACGCATGTGTCCGGGTCATCCTAACTGGAAGTGGGAGGCTATTGCTCATGGGGCGAATGCCTTTCTTATTGGTATTCCTTTGGCTGATGATCTTTCGAGGATGGACGGTATGCAGATGATGGTCCCTGACTTGAAGGCACAGATTGTGGTTAGTACATGGCAACAGGAAGACATTTTGCCTGAATTTGTTATGGAGCCGGCTTGGGTTCATGTCAAAGGTGTTCCATATACTATTCGACACTTCCATGGCCTATGGGCTCTTGGGTCTCTTATTGGCACTACTTTGGACGTGGACCTTGTTTCTCTCTGGAGTCAGGGTGTTGTACGCATTCTTATTGCCATGAGAGATCTATCGGCTTTGGAAAAGGATGTGTCTGATGGTTCTGTTCCGCCTTGTCTCAAGGTTGTTGCTTTGTTGAAGCTTAATGAGGTACCGCAGAGAGTCCCCATAGTACGTTCTAGATCCTAAGTTTTGACCGTATTTCTAGAAGGGAGATGGTGATGACGAGGAGGATGATGAGGTCAGTGAGGACAAGCATGATGACCAGTCCACCAGGGCCTCACATGGCACGTCTAGAATGGATGTTGATTCTACTCCTCCGGTTGATAATGGTGGCAAGACTGTGTCAACACCGGGTATTTCACAGGTGGTCATAACGCCATATAATCATTCACCAGTTACTCCCAGAGGGAAAGAGCTAGCTGCGCGGGCTCGGGCTTTATCTCCCTCATTGATTGCTTCATTGTGTTCACCGGTGGTTGATCGCTCTTCGTCTGCTTCGAGGGTGCGCACCTGCATGCAAGGCCGTACTCGTCCGAAGCCAGTTCTGTGTGAAGTTGCTCCGACAGCCATAGTTTCATCAAGTCTGCGAGGTGTGAATTCATCTTCACCATTTCGTGGGATGCCAACCTATACTGTGTCGGTGTCGCCAGGGTCTTCAAAGGCACCTTTGTCGGGTACCACCGTGCCGGACGCTACGAGAGAGGAGGCTTCTAGTCTGACTCTTGCCACTGGTCTTCAGTCCGCTGGGCCGCATCCAGTTCGGGCGGTCTCCGCCAGCCCACCGTGTGTAGCTGACGGGGTGCAGCCAACCCGTGCTCCTCTTGGGCCGACGTGGGTGTCGTCAGGGGCTCGACCCCCTTCTCCTTCGCCTGGGGCAGTCTTGCCTGGGGCGGTGCCTTCTGACCTGTCGCCCAGGGTGGGATCTACGTCCACCGCTTCGCCGACCGCTTCGGGTGAGAGGGTGGACGTTTGCTCTCTAGGGAGTACGAGGGGGTCCAGCCAGCCCTCGCTGGAGATGTCAGACTGGGGTAAGGAGGGATCTTCATCGCCATTGCCCCCTTCTTTGCCCCGGTAGTCGACGTCACTGCTTTCAGAGGAGAAGATGTCTCCGAACCATCCGCAGCCTGCATGTACCCTCCCTCCCTCCCATCTGGAGGTTAGAAGGAGTGGGCGACATGCCACGGCTGTGGATGGGTCGGGGAGTACTGTAATACCCCAAATTTTGAGGCTCACAGTTTCTATTTAGTTAACCTCTTCAGGCCTTGTTAGTAAATAAATATATTATAGGATAGTAGTTATGGACAAATAAAAGAGGAAAGAAAAAAAAAGTTTTAACTTACTACCAGTTGTCGTACCTCGTGTTGTTAGCACAACATCAGTTGATTTTCTTATATTTCAACAGCGTGAGGGAAGGAAACACTTGGGCTGGGCCCATGGCCCTCGAATACTTGGTGTTTGTGCCCTGCTTCGCTGCCACTTCCTAACGCTCTAGGTCATGCGGCAATCCCCTCTTATCGCAGCTATTCCTTGCCTTCCAGTTCGAGGCTGCCGCCGCCGTCTTGTCTCTGTTGTCGCTGTGAGTTGAGAGAGGAGGAAGCCACCACCACCTCTAACCTAATCTTTCCCAGTACTGGTACCCCAGTTCGTCAACGGTGCTGAATCGTGATCTGTGGCATCGCTGCTGTGCCGCTGGCCGCGACCGTCCGTCAAGCCGTAGTCCACCGTTGCCGCAGCCACAGCTATCTTCCATCTACTTAAAGAGGTACTGAAAGCCGTCCATTATTGCGGTTGTTTTCTGTGTTTTTCAAGCTTCTAGTTCAGGTTGTGGTAGTAGAGTTGTCGGTTGTTTTTTTTTTAGTAAAGCCAAAAATTTCAGCGCTAGTTTATTTCAGTCAGTAACTATGGCCTTTGTATGCGTTGGAGCACACCAGCTCGTTCCTGTGAGAGTCATTGAGTGGCGTTATTTATTAGCAGAGACCTTTTTCATGGTAGGAGTGCTTTGTTCTGTTCAATAGCAAACTGGTTTACCTGATGGTTCGGTAACTGTATTAGTCTACTTTGTTAAGCATTGTTCAAGTGATACCAAAAAGAAATAAACCAGATATGGAAGATTTATATAAGCATGTCGTGCTCTAGTTACATAGAAATAGGATGCATACATTAATCAGATTCGTGAGCTCTGTAATTATCTGCTCCCTGCCTATAATAACCCAGTGTCTATACGTGTAGAATTTGAAACCTAGCTCTGGTAGTTTGTCCTGTTCAAAGTAACTTGCGTTTTAGCGAACTGAATTAACTGACATATGAGAGCAGCGTTATCCAGTGAGGAAGAAACGTTGGGTGATACGACTATCCTTGTTATCTTAGTACTGTATTTTTGAGAGTGGTTTAATCCACAGGTCCAGGAAGTTCTTGCACTGAAAGGATTTTGCGATTGAGCGTCGACACTAAGGCAAGTATATGACGGGATAATACTTTGCATAATCCCCTCACTTGACTATTATTTTCTAGCACTTGTTATTTATTATATTGGGTAAATACTATTTACATGTGAGAAGACAAAGTGAATATGGCGACAAAGTAATATGACAGAATATATTTTTGCGCTTGCATCCTTGCATAGCATTACAGTGCATAGTGGTGTGACCTACTGAGGTAGGCACTTGAGGTCCCCACATTGTTGTTGTGGGCAATCTCCACAAGTTGGAGTGGGTGGATACCGACGGGTGTCCACTCAAACGATACCGGTATACGCAAAGAAAAGTGAAAGCAAAGACATGTAGGCATACAAGACTATCGTTGTGCATTGACAAGTGGTAAAGGATAATCGTTGGTGTCGTGTTTTATGCAATGTTTATTATTTCTTCATGTACTTGTTGAGTACTTTGTACTCACCCTTGTGGCTTCTATGTTTTTAGGTACCATTAAGGACGACATGCATGGGTTTGGGAGTAGCACCCCTACATGATTCACACACTACTTTTACCCATTAGAACCTTGTATAAATAGATTAGCATAACTATGCTGAAGGTGGCTCATGACTTAATCATTACTTTGAGGTTTGGCTTATATTTTGTGGATCTTGAGTTTGGTTGTTTTGAGATATCGTGGTTATAAAAATTATATTGGTCCTGTTGAACCTTGTAGTTGTGTGTGTGGGTGTGGATATTATTGTGTTGACGTGCATGTTCCCTTAAACAAAGGAAACTGTGCTGAAATTTATAATTTTGTCCTGGTTTTGGGAAATATTTAAAGTAGGTGTAGCATTGCCAGGTAGGGTTGATACCTGGGGTGTTACAGTTGGTATCAGAGCCTAGCCTGTAGGTTTCTGGAGTAGTTTAATGGTAAATAGAATAATTTGTCGAGATCTTTAACAACTGAAACTTGTCTTTATTTAGCCAAAAAAAATTGATTTAAAATTTTGACAACTTAAAACTTGACACACTTATGCACAATAGGATGGGTTTGGGTCATGCATTGTATTTTACGCTTCCGCTATAGTTTAATGTTATTATCTTCTATCCAATTATGTTGTGCGTGTGGGCACACAAGTGCCCTTAGTGTCTTGCATGTCTTATTTTGGTTACCATTGGCCCCCTTTGGTTTCTAGTTGACTAAGAGGAAGAGAGATAGAGAGAAAGAGTCTTCATGGTTGATGAATTCACCATTGGAAGGAAAATTAAATATTTGATCTTTAATGCTAGTTTTGTGTGAATAACATGGTGAAAGTATTGGATTGATAGATTTGGATATTTATGTTACTCCGTCGGACTAATGAGGAGATAGTTGAAGAGTTTAGCCTTGGAATCAAACTTTAATTTAAATATAATGTTTAGCTTGAAAGCATATAGTTTTGTTTGCCGGGATTGTTGAGGATTCGATATCAAAGAAGTTTGAGAGAACTGATTGTAACTGTTAGGATGAGTTGGTGGAGTTGGTCGGTGTAGTAGTGTGGTAGATAAATCAATTTTATGGAGATTTATCTAGATCAAAATCATTATAAAAAGATATTTCCTCAATCCATGCCTCTGAAACAACAAATTTTCACTTGGCTTTTTATTTCCATCCACCTATTCTTTGCAGTGCATCCCTTGCACTTTCCTTGGTTTATTGATCGCCATCTAGTAGTGGAATCACTGTTCCACAAACTATAAGTATTCTAGTTTAACACTTTCCATCTGTCCCAATCTTTGTCTCTTGTATTCTTCTTTCACATCCGTTGGTGTGCCTCCTTCGCTACTGAGTATAAAGTATGGTGATTGTGCTTTCTACAGCTTGGAGGCAACCTAGTTGTTCTTAACAAAAATGTTAAATAATCGTTTTGTTTCTTGAAGCCTTTTCCTTGGGTGTTATTCTTCTATCTGAGAAGCTTGTCCTTCCTTTTCATTTGTAAGTGTTAGTTTTCTAGATCAGTTTGCTAACCATCATAAAGTGACTCTTCGTTTTTCAAATTGTTCCTTTTACTCACAATCATGCTGTGTTTCAAAATATTTTTAGCAGCTTTGCAAGAATGATATATGGGAGTCGACCTTGAACCTTGGTTCATGCCTATGAAATCTGTTTGCAATGCTAGTGAGGATGCCTGAGTGTTAGCATTGGGCAATTTACCATTCCTATTACAAAGTTAATAGTTTGGGTGCGGGATGGATTGGCCCCCATGCCACTTACCCTTATTATTGGCAATTGTATATCGGAGTGGTTAATCACGACATGCCTTTTCCTTGTGAATTGTGAGACGACGTTATGAAGCTTGAACCATAGAATGGTATATTGTTCCACCTCTAGTAGAGGCAATAACTACCATGCGTAGTAGATGCGGTGAGGCTAAACCATCATTATTTTTTTGGTCCCATATCAGAAATACCCCTGCTAGACCATCATGAGGGTTTTAGATAGGTTATATTGTGTCCTCTAGTTGTGTTCCAAAAATTAAGAATGATGGGCATTCAATAGTCATGAAACATCTATATTCTTCGTAAGGATTTCATGATTTAGCGAGAGACAAGGACAATTTTTTATGACCAAGATACCTGTTTCCAAAGTCATCACATCATGGCGCAGACTTTCACTTTGATCTTATTCCTAGCACTCGACGTATTTATGTCTCCCCTTATCATTTGTTATGACTATTTCAAGAAGAATTGAAGAAGCACTTGGATGTTATGTGATCTAAGGTTTGATGCGATGGAGTGTCCACCTTGGGGAGCACCTGTTGTGTGTACATCAAAGAGGAGTGGTAGTTCGCGAATGTGTGTGGATTACCGTGCTCTTTATGTAGTAACTATCAAGAACATATATCTGTTGCTTGACATTGAGGACTTGTTTGATCAGTTGAATGAATCTAAGTTGTTCTCCAAGATTGATCTTCGTTCTGGCTATAATCATTCATGTGATGTTAAGGATAGTTTCTCGGTAACCTCGTGGTAGTGTTCATTGTTGATACTCTCATATAATTAGGACAAAAGAAGAGCGTGACCACCATTTGAAGCTTGTGCTTGAGACTTTGAGGAATAATAAATATTTTTGCGAAGTTAAAGAAATGAAGAAGCTTCTTGGGCTTGGCTGGCCACTATCAGAGGTTTTTGAAGGATTTTACCTTATCGCCTATCCAATGACTAATCAACCTAAAGGATGTGAAACTACATTGAACTGATGATGCTCCTGTTCTCACTCGTGATCTAGGGAAGGTCATCACAGACTACTCTGATTGTTCTCAGTTACTCGTGTGTGTTCTCATGAAATGTGGCAAAGTATGGTTTATGCTTCCAGCCAATTAAAAAAAAACATGAGTAGAATTATCCTACTCATGATCTACATCTACCTAAGATCTTGGCGCTCAAGATTTGGAGCCATTATCCTTATTGAGAATCTTGTGATAATTTCAATAATAAGAGTCCCAAACACCTCTTCACACATGAGTCTAACTTGAGGCAAAGATGGTGGCTAGAATTGCCAAAAGACTATCAGCTCCCTATCTAGTCCAACCTAGTCAAGGCAAATGTGATTTCTAATGCTTGTAGTCGCAAGTATGTTCCTCCTACTTTGGATTATCTCATTGCTGATTTATTTTGAATGGATGGACGTCTTCGAGTGACAGAGGCAACAAAAGTTAGACTTCTACAACAAGAGCGAGTGTGCACTCGAGAGGGTAGAAATAGAGAGTTCAGACTAGGCTGTTTGGTTTCATAGTCGTCATTCTGTGTTACCGAAGTCGTAAGTGAAGGAGGACAATCCGAGGGAGGCACATTGTACCATGTACACCATTCATCCTGGAGACAAAGATATATTAGGACCTTGAAAGACTTACTGGTGGAAAAGAATGAAAATTGATGTGGCCTAGTATGTGTCCTCTTGTGGGGTTTGTATGTGAGTAAAGGCTAAGCATAAGAGACCAGCAGGGTCCTGCAACCTTTGGGGTTCCCGAATGGACATGGCATATTGTTGTTGGTCTACCTTGTACGTGGAGAGCAAGGATGCTATTTGAGTGGTCGTGGATTGGCATAGGAAGGTTGCTCTTTTTATTCATATCCATACCATACACTCTGTAGGTGTCTTGGAGCCGACATTTGTGTGCGAGGTTGTAAGGTTGCATAGGATTACTAAAACCATGGATGTTGATGGGAGTTGTAATTTTATATCAAAGTTGACCTAGCAATGTGGTTGAGACTTAGTATGTGTTTCATCCATGAACATATGTCTCATAAGAACATACTATCAAAAGTCAGGAAGATATGTTGGGGTTTGATGTTTTATCTTCGAAAGGGAGATGAGAAGATCGCTTGCCACTTGTGAAGTTTGCTTACGATAACAACAATCGGGCTAGCATATGGAATTCACCTTACGAGGCTTTGTATGAAACAAATTATTTGTCTCCACTTTGTTGGATTGCCATGGGCTAGAAGGTAGTGTTGGAATCAGATTGCATTTTGCAATTAGAAGCAATTCAACAACACATGTTAGAAGCACAAAGCACGTTGATCCTAAGAGGTCAATTATAGGATTTCTAGTAGTTGAGGATGTACTCAAGTATGTCACCCACAAAAAAAAAGTGTTATAAATTTTAATGGTAAAGGAAAAGCTTTGCCCTCGGTACAATGGAGCTTTCGTGATAATGACACGAGTGTGAAAGTTGTTCTATCGACCTGAGGTGCCAAGCCGAGAAAGGTGTGCATAATTTGTTTCATATCTCTATGTTGTGGAAGCATTTTGCGTGATCCAAAAGAATATTACCATGGAACCTATTACGACTGAAACAAAATTTAATCTTTAGGTACGTCCTGCCAGGATATTAGAGAAGTCCAAGGGAGTGACGTGGAAGCTAAATCATGTGACATTTCTTTGGTCCCAACAAGTCGATTGTGAGGCAACTTGGGAGCTAAGGTCTCACATGCACGAGAAGTTCTAGAATAGTTCTTGCATGAATGCTTCATTATGTTTTGTACCTTTTATGTTAGTTCTACAAGTGGTAAAGTGAGGAAGAATTCGGGGTCGAATTCTGTTTAAGAGGGTAAGAATGTAATACCCCAAATTTTGAGGCTCACAGTTTCTATTTAGTTAACCTCTTCAGGCCTTGTTAGTAAATAAATATATTATAGGATAGTAGTTATGGACAAATAAAAGAGGAAAGAAAAAAAAAAGTTTTAACTTACTACCAGTTGTCGTACCTCGTGTTGTTAGCACAACATCAGTTGATTTTCTTATATTTCAACAGCGTGAGGGAAGGAAACACTTGGGCTGGGCCCATGGCCCTCGAATACTTGGTGTTTGTGCCCTGCTTCGCTGCCACTTCCTAACGCTCTAGGTCATGCGGCAATCCCCTCTTATCGCAGCTATTCCTTGCCTTCCAGTTCGAGGCTGCCGCCGCCGTCTTGTCTCTGTTGTCGCTGTGAGTTGAGAGAGGAGGAAGCCACCACCACCTCTAACCTAATCTTTCCCAGTACTGGTACCCCAGTTCGTCAACGGTGCTGAATCGTGATCTGTGGCATCGCTGCTGTGCCGCTGGCCGCGACCGTCCGTCAAGCCGTAGTCCACCGTTGCCGCAGCCACAGCTATCTTCCATCTACTTAAAGAGGTACTGAAAGCCGTCCATTATTGCGGTTGTTTTCTGTGTTTTTCAAGCTTCTAGTTCAGGTTGTGGTAGTAGAGTTGTCGGTTGTTTTTTTTTAGTAAAGCCAAAAATTTCAGCGCTAGTTTATTTCAGTCAGTAACTATGGCCTTTGTATGCGTTGGAGCACACCAGCTCGTTCCTGTGAGAGTCATTGAGTGGCGTTATTTATTAGCAGAGACCTTTTTCATGGTAGGAGTGCTTTGTTCTGTTCAATAGCAAACTGGTTTACCTGATGGTTCGGTAACTGTATTAGTCTACTTTGTTAAGCATTGTTCAAGTGATACCAAAAAGAAATAAACCAGATATGGAAGATTTATATAAGCATGTCGTGCTCTAGTTACATAGAAATAGGATGCATACATTAATCAGATTCGTGAGCTCTGTAATTATCTGCTCCCTGCCTATAATAACCCAGTGTCTATACGTGTAGAATTTGAAACCTAGCTCTGGTAGTTTGTCCTGTTCAAAGTAACTTGCGTTTTAGCGAACTGAATTAACTGACATATGAGAGCAGCGTTATCCAGTGAGGAAGAAACGTTGGGTGATACGACTATCCTTGTTATCTTAGTACTGTATTTTTGAGAGTGGTTTAATCCACAGGTCCAGGAAGTTCTTGCACTGAAAGGATTTTGCGATTGAGCGTCGACACTAAGGCAAGTATATGACGGGATAATACTTTGCATAATCCCCTCACTTGACTATTATTTTCTAGCACTTGTTATTTATTATATTGGGTAAATACTATTTACATGTGAGAAGACAAAGTGAATATGGCGACAAAGTAATATGACAGAATATATTTTTGCGCTTGCATCCTTGCATAGCATTACAGTGCATAGTGGTGTGACCTACTGAGGTAGGCACTTGAGGTCCCCACATTGTTGTTGTGGGCAATCTCCACAAGTTGGAGTGGGTGGATACCGACGGGTGTCCACTCAAACGATACCGGTATACGCAAAGAAAAGTGAAAGCAAAGACATGTAGGCATACAAGACTATCGTTGTGCATTGACAAGTGGTAAAGGATAATCGTTGGTGTCGTGTTTTATGCAATGTTTATTATTTCTTCATGTACTTGTTGAGTACTTTGTACTCACCCTTGTGGCTTCTATGTTTTTAGGTACCATTAAGGACGACATGCATGGGTTTGGGAGTAGCACCCCTACATGATTCACACACTACTTTTACCCATTAGAACCTTGTATAAATAGATTAGCATAACTATGCTGAAGGTGGCTCATGACTTAATCATTACTTTGAGGTTTGGCTTATATTTTGTGGATCTTGAGTTTGGTTGTTTTGAGATATCGTGGTTATAAAAATTATATTGGTCCTGTTGAACCTTGTAGTTGTGTGTGTGGGTGTGGATATTATTGTGTTGACGTGGATGTTCCCTTAAACAAAGGAAACTCTGCTGAAATTTATAATTTTGTCCTGGTTTTGGGAAATATTTAAAGTAGGTGTAGCATTGCCAGGTAGGGTTGATACCTGGGGTGTTACAAGTACGGACGAGGACATGATGCAGAAGGCCATGCGTCTTAAGGCGCAAAAAATTCTTGATCCGGTTGGTACGAATATTTCTGCTTCTTCCTTTATTAGTTATTCAAATGCTAAAATTTCGTCTAATCTGGGTAGCATAGGTGTGTCGTTGGGGCGATGTTCTCATGATAGTTCACTTTCGGCTAACGTCTTGAGGCATTTGAAGCATGAACGTTTAACGGTCTCTCCAAAGGTCCCGACGAAGCTAGAAACACCTATGTTGGAAGAGGATGAAGCCGGTGTCTTCTCAGATGGTCGGCTTCTCTCTGCTCTAGTAGATGGCATTTCAGAGGTTGATTTGGAACAGTCAGGGCTAGATTCATTTTATGATCTAAAAGCTTCTCGGCGTAATTCTATGTCATCGGCTGAAAAGCGAAAAAATCGTAGGACTATTTGATCTACAAAATCCAAAGTAGTTTCCAGATGAATGGCATGTTCAGAAATAGCAGAGGTCTTCGTGACTTGGCTAAACATTCTCACATTGCTGATTGTTGTAAGGACTATAACTTGGATTTTGTAGCTATTTCTGAGATGGGTAAACGTGATTACTCTCAAAGTCTATTGAACTGATTATCTGGTCGTTTAGATTTTGAGTGGTATTCGCGTCCACCCCGTGGACGGTCTGGTGGCATGCTAGTTGGCATTCGATCAGATACCATGGATGTTTTAGCTAGTTCTGATGGAGAGTATCACATCAAATTCACTATCCGGAATAAAGCTGAAAATTTCATTTGGAGTCTGGTCGTTGTCTATGGTGCGGCCCAAGATGCATTTAAGGATGACTTTTTACATGAGTTGGTTAATCTGGCAAAAGATAATCTGTATCCAATGATCATTGGTGGTGATTTTAACTTGCATAGATACCAACACGAAAAGAGTAAGGGCCATTTTGATAGCCATTGGCCTTTCTTGTTTAATGCTGTCATTGATAGCTTAGACTTGAGAGAGGTTGATATGGTTGGTCGACAATTCACTTGGGCTAACAGTTTACCTGACCCAACATACTAAAAGCTAGACCGCATACTAATGGATACTGATTGGGAAGCTAAATACCCATTAGTGTCGGTACATGCTTTAGAACGTATTGAGCGATTGTCTGATCACGCTCCCATCTTATTGACTACTGGAGTACCTAGACCACCGTGCAAACGTCCATTCAAGTTTGAACTTGGATGGCTGCAACGGGAGGGTTTCCATGATATGGTTAAGAATATTTGGGAAAGACCGGTGTGTGGTCATAGCCCTATATTGAGATGGAACAATAAGATGCGCGTCATGCGCAAACACCTCTCTGGATGGGCTAGACACACAGCTGGTATTCTTAAAAAAGAGAAACTCCAATTATCAGCCATTATTGATCAGTTGGAGTCTCTTGCTGAAGTAAGGTTGTTATCAAGCGATGAGATTGAATTTAAAAGTCAATCGAATGCTCAACTAACAGCCCTACTTCGGGAGGAGGAGCTAAAATGGTACCAACGATCGAAGGCTCAATTCATTTTGGAAGGGGATTCGAATACTAGATATTTTCAAGGGATAGCCAATGGCCATCACA
The DNA here is from genome assembly GCA_007115705.1 of Dactylis glomerata. Taxonomy (NCBI): domain Eukaryota; kingdom Viridiplantae; phylum Streptophyta; class Magnoliopsida; order Poales; family Poaceae; genus Dactylis; species Dactylis glomerata. The sequence goes on from QXEO01000218.1 coordinate 3,379,695, forward strand.
GGAGAAAACGTATTCAATCTTTAGTACAAGATGAGGGTCGGATTGAAGGCCATGAGCAGCTGAAATCGTACATTACAAATTATTACAAGGGTTTGTTTGGTCCACCAGAGGAGAGTTTTTTCTCATTGGAGGAGTCTCAAACTGCTGATATACCCTAGGTGTCCATGGAGGAAAATGGCTTACTATCCGCTCCATATTCGGAGGATGAGGTTAAGAAAGTGGTATTCCAAATGGAACATAATAAGGCACCGGGTCCGGATGGTTTTCCTACAGAGCTCTATCAGACTTTTTGGGATACTATTAAATCGGATCTTCTACATATGTTCAGCGTTTTACACGATGGACAGTTAGAATTATTCCGTCTGAATTCTGGTGAGGTTATCTTGTTACCTAAAGTTAACGAGGCAGAAAGGATTCAACAATACCGACCTATCTGCCTTCTAAATGTAAGTTTCAAGATTTTCACGAAAGTGTCCACCATTAGACTGAATACGATGGCTGATCATGTAGTTCAGCCTTCACAAACTGCTTTCATCCAAGGGCGTAATATCCTGGATGGGGTAGTCATCCTACATAAGGCAGTACATGAGCTACATTCCAAGAAACTTAATTGGGTTATTTTAAAATTAGATTTTGAAAAGGGTTATGGCAAAGTCAAATGGTCTTTCCTTCAACAGACGCTCAGGATGAAAAGTTTTTCTCCTGAATCGCGTGCTTTGATCAATAATTTTGTGTCTGGGGTAGCGTCGCTATTAGAGTCAATGATGACACTGGCCGCTATTTCTAGACAATAAAAGGCTTGTGCCAAGGCGATCCTTTGTCACCAATGTTATTTAACATTGTGGCGGATATGCTAGCAATTCTGATCGAACATGCTAAGTCTGATAGAAAAGGAGTGATCCCACATCTAGTCGATGGTGGATTATCGATTCTTCAGTACGCCGATGATACAATGCTTTTCACGGAACACGACCTTGAAAAGGCTAGAAACCTCAAGTTGATCATGGCGGCCTTCGAGCAACTTTCAGGTCTGAAAATAAATTTCCATAAAAGTGAATTGTTCTGTTCCGGTGAAGCCCATGACTCAGTGGCCGGTTATGCGGGGCTGTTTGGTTGTGGGCAAGGCCAGTTTCCTATTCGATATTTGGGAATCCTGATTCATTATCGACAATTAACAATAGCCGAATGGAAACTAGTTGAGGAAAGATTATAGAAGCTTCTTAGTAGTTGGAAAGGAAAATTGCTTTTCTTGGGAGGAAGATTGGTGCTCATTAATTTAGTACTCACTAATATGGTGTTGTATATGATATCTTTATTTCTCCTGCCAAAAGGTGTTCTTAATACGTCTCAAACATATCTATAATTTTTGATGCTTCATGCTTATTTTTACACCATTTGCCTTGTGTTTTGTTACACTTCGTGGTGTTTTTATGCAATTTCTGGAACTAACCTATTGACAAGATGCCACAGTGCCAGTTCCCTGTTTTCTGCTTTTTTTGTGTTTCAGAAAAGCTACACAGGAAATATTCTCAGAATTGGACGAAACAAGTTCCAGAACTCCTATTTTTCCTGGACGAAGGACGAAGACCGAAAGAGAGCCGGAAGGGGGCCAGGGGCCAGCCTCACAATGAGGGGGCACGGCCCAGCCCCTGGCCACGCCCCCTACGTGTGAGGCTGTCCTAGTAGCCCCCCGACGACGCCCCTTCGCCTATATAAAGCCTCGGGACGGAAAACCCTATGGGAGTCGACGAAATTTCCAGAACAGTTCCGTAGCTCCACCGCCGCCGCCAACGAATTGCGAGGGACAGAAGTCTCTGTTCCGACACCCTACCGGGACGGGGAAGTGCCCCCGGAGCCATCTTCATCGGTCTCCATCGTCGTCTCTGCCGTCTCCATCGACCTCACCGCCATCTCCATCAACCTTGTTGTTTCCTATGATGAGGAGGGAGTAGTTCTCCCCCGGGGCTGAGGGCTCTACCGGTAGCTATGTGGTTCACCTCTCTCTCCCATGATGTGATCTTTATGTGATCGTGAGCTTTGTATCTAGTTGAATTGGTAGATGTTATTATTCAGATATTATGCTACTCCTATGCTTTATTATTATACTCTCCGGAGATACCTCGTATCATGGTGTAAAGGTGACTAGTGTGTGCATCATGTGTATCTTTTTGGTTAATGTCTCTATGAAATGTTGGTGTTTGTTGGAACCATCTAGTGCATTCATGGTGATAGTGTGGGACAATCTAGTTTGGGTACATACGGACTTTGAGGAGTGCTTCGTAGCCCTACGCATGATTAGTGTATGTTTTTCATTGGAGAATTATTTTGAGTTGCATATTGATGATAGTATCTATTGGTTCAATTATGTTATATTTGTTGGGAGTGTGTCCACAAGTGAAAGTATGATCCCTAGGCCTTGTTTCCAAGCTTTGGACACCGTTTACTCGCTGTTTTGTTACATATTTGCTTGCTGCCATTTTTATTTCAGATTGCGTTTACTACTCATAATCATCACAACCACTTGTATTTCACTATCTCTTCGCCGAACTAGTGCACCTGTACATCTGACAAGTGTATTGGGTGTGTTGGGGACAAAAGAGACTTTATGTATCGTAATTGCAGGGTTGTTTGAGAGGGATAGCTTTGACCTCTTCCTCCCTAAGTTTGATAAACCTTGGATGATTCACTTAAGGGAAACTTGCTGCTGTTCTACAAACCTCTGCACTTGGAGGCCCAACACTATCTACAAGGATAGAAGAGTGCGTAGACATCAAGCTCTTTTCTGGCACCGTTGCCGGGGAGGTAAGGTAAAAGGTACTCGCATCCTCCTGTGTGAGTGCTCGGAGTTATTTCCTTTAGATTCTGCAATTATAACTTTTTGTTTCTTATTTTTATTTTCACTAGTTAGGCTTAATGGAAAATAAAGAGTTATTTAGTATTTTTTCTGAGTTTAGATTTGAAGAGAAAATTGAAAAACCTTTGGAGCTTAATTCACATGCTAATAGTTTTGTTAGTATGAATGCTTTGAACACTGTTTTAGAAAAGTCTAAGCTTGGGGAAGCTGGTTTTGTTAAGCATGATATTTTTAGTACCCCAGCTTTAGTGGAGAAAGTTTGTTCTGATAATATTTTATCTCCCATATGTGATTTTTCTGATGATGCTTGTGCTCCTCATCCTTTTAAAATACTTACGAAGATTGTTGAGCGTGTTATGGAAAACTGCTATTCAGGAGATGGAACTGTCCATCCGGGTGATCACTTACTTTTTATACATGAATTATACGAGTTGTTCAGGTGTGCAGGTATTTCACCAAGCCAGGTCAAGAGGAAGCTATTCTCTTTATCATTGAAAGGCAGAGCTAAGGAGTGGTATCGACTGCTTCAAGATGGTCCATCTATTGCATGGGAGGAAATTGTGCCTCTCTTTTATTCCAAGTTTTACCCTCCAAGTAAAATTCATTAAGATCGTAATCGGATATATAACTTTTGGCCTCATGATGGAGAAAGTATTGCCCAAGCGTGGGGAAGATTAAAGTTACTAATGCACAAATATCCTATTCATGATCTTCCCCGTAATATTGTTATTAACAATTTTTATGCAAGGCTTTCAGGATATTATAAGGACTATCTAGATGCATGCTTTGATGGGTCTTTCACAAGCAAGGATGTTGACACCAAGTGGGGTCTGCTTGAAACAATTCAAAACAATATTGAAGGTTGGGACAGCGACAAAGGTAAAGGATCAGGTATGAATTATGAGTTTGATTGCATTAAGTCTTTCGCTGAAACTGCTGATTTTCAAGAGCTTAGTGCTAAGTATGGTCTTGATCCTCAAATTATGATTGATTGTTTTAAAACCTTTGCTTCCCATATTAATGTTCCTAAAGGAAATGGGGACGTGTATCATGAACCTTTTAAGGACACTTGCGTAGAAAATGATATTGTTGTTGATGATTCCAATAAACATGCTCAAACTTCTAAAAGTCCTATTTCTTATAAGCATGTTAATTTTTGTGGAGTACATAGACCTTGTGAACAGAATTACAACAAGGAAGATTATTGTGTCCACCACGCAAATGAAGAAACCCGAATGTGGTACAAGGATATAGGCGAGATCGGTACAAAGGTTTGTAAGCTTTATCCTTTTCTTTGTAAACATTGCGATGACATAGGTCATTTTAATTTCCAATGCTCAAGACCTAATAGTTACTCTTATAGTACCTTAAGTTTGTATTGTGATGACAAGATTACTCTCAATCAGCATGATGAGCTCACTTTGTTCTTGGCGTGTGAAGAGATATCTAGAAAGATTGCTTTGATAGATATGAATGATGTTGATATTAATAGCACCCTTCGTGGTTGTTGTCTCTATTGTGCTAAAGATTGCCTTGCAAATACTTACATACAAAATCTTATAAAACATGATATTTTGCCAAGCTATGACAGGACTGATAGATGTTTTTATCTTATTAATAGAGAGGAGGAATCCTCCAAAATTTCTTCTGCTGTTTCTGTCCGCAAACCAGATTATGTGGAGAAGATGCCTTTCCCTCCTAAATAATATGTGGAGAAGATGCCCTTCAAGTCTCTCCCTCCTAAAGGAGAGAGTAAGAAGAGTATGAAGAAGAAGAAGAAGAGTAAAAGGCGAGAGGACACGGTACCTTCCCCTAAGCGTTATGATCCTGCTATAGATTATGATAATTCTAATTGGGATGATGTTCCTATGACTATTACCTATGTTAGTGATCATGATTGGGAAAAGCACTCTTCGTTTGATATTGAAAATCTTTTTGGTACCAATTCTAAGGTTAATAATTGTTGTACCATCAGTCTTATCCATGTTCCTTCTTATGATGATATGTTTGATGAGTATGCTTTGCGAAATAGTTGCTCTCTAGCTTGTGATGATACTAAACCTCTAGTTTATGATGGTTATGATGATGAGTATAATATTTTCAGTTCACCTACTTTTGAGGAGAAAAATAGTTATGGTTACAATATGCCTCCTGTTTTTGATGATTATGGTGATGAGAATAATTATTATGTTGAATCTGCTCCTACTACGATTGTTCATGTGGGGAGTATTAATTCTTTTAGGCTGTGGCTCATGATAGGGATGTTTTATGTGATAGTTCTATTGTTAATTCTATTCATGATGCTACTGAAAGTTATTATGAGAGAGCGAAACATGGTTTGATGGATCTCAACAATATTGAGTTTCCCCTCTTTATGTTACAATTTTTGAAGCTATACTTGTTTTGCCTTCCTATGCTTTTTGCTTTGCGCTTTCATGACTTGTCTCTTTACAAGATTATTTTTTATAGGAAGTGGTTCAGATTTAAATGTCTTTCACATCTGCTTTTTGATGCTCTCTATTGCTTGAAGTTCCTATATGGCGCCTTTGCCTCAAGCTCTTATATGGCGCCTACATGCGCATCTTTGCAAATTACTGCGCCTAGCTCAAAGGCGTTAAAGAAAAGCACTCTTGGGAGATAACCCAATGTTTTTATATTCAGTTCTTCTTCTTTTATTTGAGTCTTGGAAGTTATTACTACTGTAATAACCACTCCTTATCCTTTTTATTTCGTTTTTGTACCAAGAGAAGCCTCTAATTTGAGCGAGGTAAGATTTGGCGATGTTGCTGTCCTGAAACTGTTTTCGGTGCTGCACCGTAAAAATTCGTGAAAATTCTCTGTATATCTTTTGGACCTGCTATTTCTTGTTCTTATGCCCCAGGTTATATCCAAACTTTCATTAGTTGAACACTTTTTGATTTGAGCAACAGAAAACCCTCTAAAAATTCGACCTTTTTCAGCTGTTCTGTTTTGACAGATTTCTGCCAATATTTGTGTTTGCCGCTTTATTGCTTTATTTTTTAGTTCTTTTGATCACGGAACTTTTGGGGAAGTTGCTACAGTAGTATATGCTTTATATGTGGTGGTTTTAGGTTGAAACCTGAAGCAAAAAGGGTTGATTCTATGTTAAGCTTACACTAATATTGCTAATAGATTTGTGTTTAGTTTTGTATGAAGGAAGTTTTCAAGTGTAGGGATCGGAGAGTGATGAGATGAGTTGAAGAATGGACAAAATCTCAAGCTTGGGGATGCATATACATCACCCCAAGAAATATCCAAGAAGTACAAGCGTCAAATCTTGGGGATGCCCCCGAGGCACCCCTTCTTCATCGGCAAAAATTAGGTCACCTTTCAAGACACTATATTTTTATTGCTTCATGCACTATGCGTTTTTCTTGGAGCGTCAGTTGTTTTTGTTTTCAGTTTTCTTTTGCTTTGTTTGCTGCAATAAACGGTTTGATCATATCATGTTGTTTTGGAGGGAGATGAACTCCTTTTTCATTTGCCAAGAACACTCTGTTTCTCACTCTTATCGTTCAACGAGTGTTCTCTTTTTCTGCTACTGCGTTTAGTTTTCGATTTTCGCCTTGATTTGTGTTCAGATCTTGTTATATCTTTTCATCAAGGTGTATTTTTGCCTCTGGTCTATATTGTTTTTCATCAAAAGAGGTGTTTATAAAAAGTTTGAATCGTGTTGGAAAAGAGAAAAAGCTTTATGCAAAAAAGTGATACAAGAAGGAGCTTGTGTGGACTGTGGCCTAGGCTTTTGCATGTCGTGCTTGATGTCTTTTTGATAGTATACTTAGTGGTTTTGTTGTAGCATGACTTGTCCCAAATAACTGAGATTGCTTAATGAGCCTTTGAAAAAATCATGCGTTATTCATATCGTTTAGAAGCATTATTTTGGTTTTCTCCTTGATGCTTTATTTGGGTTGACTTGGCGCATGCTCACACATGTTAGACTCTTACAAAGTCGCCAATAGCCTCTATGATCATTTAGTTTTTGGACTTTTGATGCCATCTTATGCTTCTTTTAATGTCGCTTTGTCGCTTTGCATGATTATGGCCGTTATTGCTCTCTTAGTTGGTCGCTCCCAGTCTTTTGCTAGCCCTCGCCTTGTACTGAGTATGAGCTCTACTCGTGCATCCAACTCCTAAAATCAAGTTTGCCAAAGTGTCCACCATACATACCTATTAGCAATTTGCTATTCCAAAGTAAATTTGACTTGCTTTTATCTACTCTTCAAATTAAACTCTTACCAGTGTTATGCAAAAATTGGTCAGTAAAGTTCTCATGAACCGGAAGGCACACTTTACTTTTTCTCGTTCTTAAAAATTTGACATTGTGGTCTCTTATGTTGAGTTGTTATGCTTGCAAGTTGTAAGTTGGGAATTAGCCCAACCATGCCGTCATGGGGCAAGCTTTCAACATTGCAATTTTATTTATGGATACTCGCGGTGTGAAATGAATTGGGAATCTTGCGGGATCATGGAGTTTGTATATGTGTTAGAGAAATGCCTGGGCCGCCAATCTAAGCCATGCATAATTCATGGTGGAAATTTGTAGCATGCCCATAGTGGACATTCGACGACGCATCTCAAAATAAAAAGCTATACAAATGGTAAATAAAAGAGATGTTGAGGTGTTCATTATCTGCTTGTCCTGTCATTTTGATGTCGGCTTGTTCCATGTCATCGGGCACGGAGGTACCCCGTTGGCGGTTCTCGATGATACGTGTATACTTACAATGACAAGAGCTTGCTTGGGACTCTAAGTAAAGTAGCATGAGGTTTGGGTACTCGTATTCACGGGACATGAGATTTTCAACTTATGATTTGTCAAGCATATGCAGCGTAAGTATTCTCGCATTAACTTTAACCATTCAAGATGCTTATGATGGGGGCAATGAGAGCTCAAAGCCAGTAAGTACCATAATTTTTTAAGGTTATAAAACGTGCAATCACTGCTTCCCTCTGCGAAGGGCCTTTCTTTTACTTTTATGTTGAGTCACCACCTTCTATCTTTATGCACCATTAAGAGAGCATAGTTGTCATTCTGAGTATAATGTGCATTGTCCCAAAGTTTTCATTGATTGATTCATATTGTTGCTTTTACTTGTTCTCAAATTATTTGTATCTAGTCGCCCTCTTAAACTTGAAGGTGTCCTATGCATTTATGTTTCGCTCTCTCTCATTAAGGACAAGCTGAAAACCATTTGTATGTTTTTCCTTATGATTTGAACACACGTTTGACTTTCATTGTTTCATTTTCATGATCTTTTGTTTGTGTTCATTTTCATGTTATAACATGGTTGCTAAGTTTCTATTATCAAGATTATGTCTTTCATGCCCATGTTTTAAGTTCTTTGATCTCAGCACTCAATGCTTTACCTATATGATCAAGATTGTGATGGTGCATGTCACCTCAAAAATTATTTCTTTTGTTATCACTTACCTCCTCGAGGATGAGCAGGAGTTAAGCTTGGGGATGCTGATACGTCTCAAACATATCTATAATTTTTGATGCTTTATGCTTGTTTTTACACCATTTGCCTTGTGTTTCGTTACACTTCGTGGCGTTTTTATGCGATTTCCGGAACTAACCTATTGACAAGATGCCACAGTGCCAGTTCCCTGTTTTCTGCTGTTTTTGTATTTCAGAAAAGCTACACAGGAAATATTCTCAGAATTAGACGATACAAGTTCCAGAACTCCTATTTTTCCCGGACGAAGGACGAGGACCGAAAGAGAGCCGGAGGGGGGCCAGGGGCCAGCCTCACAATGAGGGGGCGCGGCCCAGCCCCTGGTCGCGCCCCCTACGTGTGAGGGTGCCCTGGTAGCCCCCTGACGATGCCCCTTCGCCTATATAAAGCCTCGGGACGGAAAACCCTAAGGGAGTCAGCGAAATTTTTAGAACAGTTTTGTAGCTCTGCCGCCGGCGCTGACGAATTTCGGGCGACAGAAGTCTCTGTTTTGGCACCCTGCCGGGACGGAGAAGTGCCCCCGAAACCATCTTCATCGGTCTCCATCGCCGTCTCTACCGTCTCCATCGACCTCACCGCCATCTCCATCAACCTTGTTGTTTCCTACGATGAGGAGGGAGTAGTTCTCCCCCGGGGCTGAGGGCTCTACCGATAGCTATGTGGTTCACCTCTCTCTCCCATGATGTGATCTTTATGTGATCGTGAGCTTTGTATCTAGTTGAATTGGTAGATGTTATTATTCAGATATTATGCTACTCCTATGCTTTATTATTATACTCTCCGGAGATACCTCGTATCATGGTATAAAGGTGACTAGTGTGTGCATCATGTGTATCTTTTTGGTTAATGTCTCTATGAAATGTTGGTGTTTATTGGAACCATCTAGTGCGTTCATGGTGATAGTGTGGGACAATCTAGTTTGGGTACATACGGACTTTGAGGAGTGCTTCGTAGCCCTACGCATGATTAGTGTATGTTTTCCATTGGAGAATTATTTTGAGTTGCATATTGATGATAGTATCTATTGGTTCAATTATGTTATATTTGTTGGGAGTATGTCCACTAGTGAAAGTATGATCCCTAGGCCTTGTTTCCAAGCTTTGCACACCATTTACTCGCTGTTTTGTTACATGTTTGCTTGCTGCCATTCTTATTTCAGATTGCGTTTACTACTCATAATCATCACAACCACTTGTATTTCACTATCTCTTCGCCGAACTAGTGCACCTATACATCTTACAAGTGTATTGGGTGTGTTGGGGACACAAGAGACTTTCTGTGTCGTAATTGCAGGGTTGTTTGAGAGGGATAGCTTTGACCTCTTCCTCCCTGAGTTCGATAAACCTTGGGTGATTCACTTAAGGGAAACTTGCTGCTGTTCTACAAACCTCTACACTTGGAGGTCCAACACTGTCTACAAGGATAGAAGCGTGCGTAGACATCAGTTCTACACAAGCTCGATTATTATCGATCTAGATTTTTTGGCAAGGGAATAGTGAGAAAAAGAAATATCGACTGGTAAAATGGAGTGTGGTCTGCCGTCCCAAAGGTCGGGGGGGCTAGGGGTTCATGACCTTACGGTCAAGAACTCGGCCCTTCTAGGTAAATGGCTTTTCAAGCTCCTTACTGAAGATGGTGTTTGGCAAACCCTCCTTAAGAGAAAGTATCTAGGCACGAAAGCACTATCCCAAGTGCTATGGAGACCCGGAGATTCACATTTCTGGGCGTGCCTTATGGCCACGAAGAAGTTTTTCTTCCGCTATGGTACTTTTTCAATTAAAGATGGATCGCAGATTCGCTTCTGGGAGGACTCCTGGCTAGGGAACCGGCCTGTTTGTGATCAATATCTAGCGTTGTATAGTATAGTTCGTCATAAGAGTGATACCATTGCTATAGTAATGGCCACCTCACATCCAGACATAACTTTTAGATGTGATTTAATTGGCCCCAGATTAGTGGCTTGGAATGCACTACTTCAACGGTTGGATTCCATCCAACTGTCGACTGGGCCTGATGAATTTCGTTGGAACCTACATCCCAATGGGAAATTTTCTGTAGGATCTCTATACAATGCAGTTATCTAGTCTGATATTCCAGTAAATAGTAAGAAGAAAATTTGGAAGATGAAAATACCTTTAAAAACCAAGATATTTGGTTGGTATTTGCGTCGAGGTGTTATCCTAAGAAAAGATAATCTTGTTAGGCATAATTGGAAGGGAAGTACACAGTGCGTGTTTTGTCATCACGATGAGACAATCAACCACTTATTATTTCCATGCCACTTTGCCAGATCTATATGGTCACTCATCCAAGTAGCTTCAAGCCTTTATTCTCTGACTAGTGTCATTAATATCTTCGGGAATTAGCTTCATGGTATTGATCTAAGGTTTAGGACGCTTATCAGGGTGGGAGCGCTTGTCGTGATATGGTCGCTATGGCTATGCAGAAATGACAAAGTTTTTAATGACAAAAATTGTTCTCTCTTGCAGGTTATCTACAGATGTATAGGTATTCTCCGTTTATGGTCTCCTCTACAGCGGGTGGAGAACCGCGACCTACTTACGGAGGTCTGTACAAGGTTGGAGACTATGGCGAGGGATACTTTTTCCCCACATGGGTGGCCGCATAATCTTCGGATTGGACCTCCACCTGCTCCTTAGGCGATCTACACTTACTTATTTTGATATGTATTTCGTCTATTTTTGTTTAGTTGGATTTTTGAGAATTGTCAGAACGGCTGTGTGCATCTTAGTTATGCAGAGGCCGGGTGTAATTGCTCATGAGTAATAAAATGCACCCTTTTTCTAAAAAATGTGAAGTGTTGATTACTCTCTACTAGATACTAATAAGTACAAGGATGACATGTGGACCGTGAATAATTTAAATGTTATAAATACAAATATGACACATGGACCCTTCATGAAATTATTAGTATGACACGTGGATCTGAATATCAAATTAGCGGGTCCATATGTCTTAGGTAGTCGCCTCGCTAAGCCAATGTTAGGTCGGTGGGTTCATATATCAGGTTGGTGGGCCTTTTAGCATGTGGGTCTGATTTGTCATGTTGGTCAACATGTCATATCTGGTGAATGGATCCCATCTATTAGTGTGGGTTTATTAAACTTAGTCATATCCGGAAAGGTAAGAAAATATTGACCAAATTGCTGAGGTGGACATCCAGTCATGCATGTTTAGGCATCATAAACTACTAGTCACGACCATTTAATTTGGTCGTAATCAGATAAAAATAAGTTCATAAACTATATTATGTAAGTTATGACCCTTTCCTATAAGGTAATTATGACTTTTCTATGACCGAGGGTTTGGACCCTCTGAGATGGCTTGCGGCCATTTAGCACAAAATGGTCATAAATTTGTGAACAATGGACCCTCTGAGATGGCTTGCGGCCATTTAGCACAAAATGGTCATAAATTTGTGAACAATTCACCCGTGGTTACTATAGGAAAGCCACTAGTGAACATATTTCATGTAGTGGTTTCCATGTTCATCCCTACACGTATAGCACTATAAAAACTCAAATTAGCTGATCTTGCCACAACACGAATCCTGCACTTGGTGTCTTCCAGCTCAGTGGTAGCCCTAAACCCTTTTCATCATCCTCTCCCTGATTCATCTACCCATCCCGCCTCTCCCTCTCTCTCTCATAACACCACTGATATCTAGCTCCTTCCCAACATGGTGCAAGACTCCAAAAACCCTCGCCGGATTTTCCACTCAGTCACGACCTTGCCAGATTCCGCGCGCCAGCAAGACCTCAGAGGATCCCCACCACTAGCATCAATCGATGTTGCAGGTGTGATCACCAGCAGCGCATCAGGGGCGGCCATGAAGCTGCTCCACGCATCGCGGGTGTTGATCTCCATCTCACATCCCTAACACAAGGGAACTGACGTTGGAGTCCCAAACCCCTAACTCCCCAGTGCCCCTTCATATTCAAAGATGGATGCTCGGACCCCTAGATCCCTAGTGCTCCTCTGTCATTGGAGATGAATGCCACGATGGGCGCTCACAATGGAAGCTGCAGATGCCGCTAATGCGAGAAGCTTTCGCGCGCCAGCGGTGCTGCCAGCCACTAACATTAGTGCTGCAAACGAGGATTCATGACTCGTCATGCTGACAATGTTGAGCCACAACAATCGGGACTTTGCTACGCACTCATATTTTTGTTGCTACAATTGTTCTGTGGTTTTTGCTACTATAGTAAACAAATTTTTCTATGAGATTTTCGATGAGAGTCTTCCGCTAAGGTTTTTTTTAGATAGCATAATTTTTTGCTTCGAGGTCTCCGGTGAAGTCGATTTACTACAATAGGACAATTTTTTGCTACGACATCTTCGGCGAGGTCTGTCTTTTTCTTTTGTTTTGGGGTGAACCCTTTTTTGCTCTATAGAAGTAAAAAAGGATTTTTTTTGTCACATAAATGCAAGATTTCAGATTTTTATGCGATAATTTGTTTTGCCGGAACGTTCCAGCAATTATCATCGGGAAGTCCTATTTGACGCGCGTTTGCATGTGTGAATGCGTCGCGGGCGGTTGATACGTCTCAAACGTATCTATAATTTTTGATGCTCCATGCTTGTTTTTACACCATTTGCCTATTGTTTCGTTACACTTAGTGGCACTTTTATGCATTTTCCGGAACTAACCTATTAACAAGTGCACAGTGCCAGTTTCCTGTTTTCTGCTGTTTTTGTGCTTCAGAAGTGATACACAGGAAATATTCTCGGAATCGGACGAAACAAGTTCCTGAAGTCTTATTTTACCCGGAAGCTTCCAGAGATCCGAAGAGAACTAGAAGGGGGGCCACCAGGGCCCCACACACAGAGGCGGCGCGGCCAGGCCCTGGCCCGCGCCACCCCCGTGTGAGGGCGCCTGGCCCCTCCTCTGACATCGACCCTTCGCCTATAAAGACCCCCCGACGGAAAAAACCTAAGTACCCGATCAGATTTCCAGAACACATCGCGATCCGCCGCCACCATCGACCAGATGATCGGGAGGGTCCAGAAGCTCTTCCCGGCACCCTGCCGGAGAGGGGAATCGCCACCGGAGGTGTTCTTCATCGCCATGCTTGCCTCCGGAGTGATGAGTGAGTAGTCTACCTTGGACTATGGGTCCATAGCAGTAGCTAGATGGTTGTCTTCTCCACCATGTGCTTCATGTTTAGATCTCATGAGCTGCCCTACATGATTGAGATCACCGTTATGTAATTCTACATGTTTGGTTTGTTGGGATCCGATGAATATTAGTGTTTATGATTAAGTTGCTGTACTGAATTATATCTTTTGTTATCTCTATGTTGTTTATGATCTTGCATGCTCTCCATTGTTAGTAGCTATCTTGGCCGAGTAGTTGCTAGTGACTCCAAGAGGGGGTATTTATGCTCGATAGTGGGTTCATGCCTCTATTTCACCTGGGGGAGTGACAGAAACCTCTAAGGTGGTAGATGTGCTGTTGCTACTAGGGAGAAAACAACATTCATATGCTCAAGGGCATATGCTTTGTTTACATTACACACTTTGCTTAATGCAATTATCTGTTGTTCACAACTTAATACTAGTGGGGTGTTCGGATTGATATCCCCGGGAGTGGATTATTAGTCATAGATGCAGTTGGATGGCGGTCTATGTATTTTGTTGTAATGCCCAGAGTAAATCTCATAGTGATCTTCTTGACATATCACGTTTATCTTTATTCTATCAATTGCCCAACTGTAATTTGTTTACCCAGCATGTGCTATTTTATCTATGGAGAGACACCACTAGTGAACTGTGGACCCCGGTCCTATTTACATCATATTGCTATCACCTGTTTACTTTACTCGCACTGTTTACTTTACTCGCATACTATATTGCTTTCCACTCGATACACTCATAATCTTTGTTTCAAGCAAACCGGTGAGATTGACAACCTCATCGCAAGTTGGGAACAAAGTACTTGGTTGTGTGTGTGCAGGTTCCGCGTTGCTACTGGCCGAAGACGAGTCAACAAGTATCGTTAACAGCGCCCTTGTTGGAGTGTTATTAAGCCAGTCTGCATCACCTTCAGTCGTCACTGTCTCTCCTCTTCAAGATCGACATTAAACCTTGGTTTCCTAACTGAGGGAAAACTAGCTGCTATACTCATCATACCTTCCTCTTGGGGTTCCCAACGGGCTGGTTATTCACCACGCACAAGGAATCAACTGAGGGCCTTCAAACGCCATCAGCCAGTTTTCTGGCGCCGTTGCCGGGGAGGAAGAGAAGACTTCTGCGAGGGGAGTTTTTCGCACACACATCCTTTACTTTGTTATTGCTTTGCTTTACTTTATTTATTTTACTTGCATTGCTTTTTATCAAAAACCCAAAAAAATTAGAATCCTTGGTAGTTGTTATTTCTTTACTTTAGTTTATCATGCTGTTCCCTAAGTTCATTCTGGAGGACCTCTCAGTAGGTTGTGGTTCAATTATTGGCAAAAGTAACATTGAGGAGTTCTTTGATCACATTAGTATGCATGAAGAAGTTGAGGAAAAGTCTTGGGTTGAGCTTGCTCCTAGTATTGAAGTTGCTTCTGTTTATCTAATTGACATGTTGGAAACTAGGTTTGCTAGTCTTAATCCTTTTATGCAATACATGTTCCTTAAGCTTCATGAAATTGAGAATCCCGAAAAGAAAGCTTTTATCTTGGAAACTTTGTGCCTAGAATTTAAGGATGTCGTTATTGAAGCTAGGAAGGTTCTTAAACATTTTAATAAACTCGGTTCACCTATAACGGTTATTAGTACAAATGATGAGGAGGCCGAGATACCTATACCTTGCAAGCTTTTGGGATTGAATGAAGCTTTCGAAAATAATTTTGACTGGATTTGTCCTGAAAATCTTTTTGATGAGAATAGTGTACCAAAGCATGATCACAAAGGGTCTTCTAAAACTTATGTGGATGAAATACAATGCCTTATTGACAAGACCTCTGCTGTTGATCTCGATGCTTCATCACTTGATATTACTTGATTCGCAATTTTCTGCGCCTAGCTCAAAGGCGTTAAAGAAAAGCACTCTTGGGAGATAACCCAATGTTTTATTTTCAGTACTTTTTCTTTTATTTGAGTCTTGGAAGTCATTACTACTGTAATGACCGCTCCTTATCTTGTTTATTTCGTTTTTGTGCCAAGAGAAGCCTCTAATTTGAGTGAGGTAAAGATTTGGGGATGTTGCTGTCCTGAAACTGTTTTCGGTGCTGCACCGTAAAAATTCGTGAAAATTCTCTGTTTATCTCTTGGACCTGCGATTTCTTGTGCATATGCCCCAGGTTATATCCAAACTTTTCTTAGTTGAACACTTTTTGATTTGAGCAACAGAAAATCCCTCAAAAATTCGACCTTTGTCAGCTGTTCAGTTTTGACAGATTTCTGCCAATATTTGTGTTTGCCACTTTATCGCTTTCTTTTGAGTTCTTTTGATCACGGAACTTTTGGGGATGTTGCTACAGTAGTATTTGCTATATATGTGGTGGTTTTGAGTTGAAACCTGAAGCAAATAGAGGATTGATTATATGTTATGCTTGCACTAATGTTGCTAATAGAATTGTGTTTAGTTTTGTATGAAGGAAGTTTTCAAGTGTAGGGATTGGAGAATGATGAGATGAGTTGAAGAATGGACAAAAGCTCAAGCTTGGGGATGCCCATGCATCACCCCAAGAAATATCCAAGAAGTACAAGCATCAAAGCTTGGGGATGCCCCCGAGGTACCCCTTCTTCATCGGCAAAAATCACGTCACCTTTCAAGACACTATATTTTTATTGCTTCATGCACTATGTGTTTTTCTTGGAGCGTCAGTTGTTTTAGTTTTCTTAGTTGGTTTAGTTTGTTTGTTTGCTGCAATAAATGGTTGGACCCCAACAAATTTCCTTTGGAGGAGATGTACTCGTTTTCATTTGCAAAGAACGCTCTAGTTTTCATTCTTATTAAAAATCGAGCGTTCTTCTTTTTCTGCTACTGCTTTTGGTTTTTGTATTCGCCTTGATTTGCGTTCAGATCTTGTCATATCTTTTCATCAAGGTGTATTTTTGCCTCTGATATTTATTAGTTTTCATCAAAAGAGGTGTTTATAAAAATTTCAAATGGTGTTGGAAAAGAGAAAAAGCTTTGTGCAAAATAGTGGTACAAGAAGGAGCTTGTGTAGACTGCGGCTTAGGCTTTTTCATGTCATGCTTGATGTCTTTTTGATAGTATGCTTAGTGGTTTTTCTGTAGCATGACTTGTCTCAAATAACTGAGATTGCTTAATGAGCCTTTGAAAAAATCATGCGTTGTTTTTATTGTATGGAAGCATTATTTTGGTTTTCTCCTTGATGCTTTATTTGGGTTGACTTGGCTCATGCTCACACATGTTAGACTCTTACAAAGTCGCCAATAGCCTTCATGATCATTTAGTTTTTGACTTTTGATGCCATCTTATGCTTCTTTTAATGTCGCTTTGTCGCTTTGCATGATTATGGCCATTATTGCTCTCTTAGTTGGTCGCTCCCAGTCTTTTGCTAGCCCTCGCCTTGTACTGAGTATGAGCTCTACTCGTGCATCCAACTCCTAAAAGCCAAAGTTTTCCAAAGTGTCCACCATACATACCTACTAGCAATTTGCTATTCCAAGTAAATTTGACTTGCTTTTATTTTCTCTTCAAATTAAATTCTTACCAGTGTTATGTGAAATTCGGTCAGTAAAGCTCTCACGA
The DNA here is from genome assembly GCA_007115705.1 of Dactylis glomerata. NCBI lineage: Eukaryota > Viridiplantae > Streptophyta > Magnoliopsida > Poales > Poaceae > Dactylis > Dactylis glomerata. The sequence goes on from QXEO01000218.1 coordinate 3,396,763, forward strand.
ACCGGAAGGCACACTTTACTTTTTCCTGTTCTAATTTTTTTGACATTGTGGTCTTTTATGTTGAGTTGTTATGCTTGCAAGTTGTAAGTTGTATTCTAGCCCAGCCATGCTGTCATGGGCAAGCTTTCAACATTGCACATCTTAATTGAGTTGATATAGTGATCTTTTGTTTATGGATGCCCGCGGTGTGAAATGAATTGGGAATCTTGTAGGGATCATGGAGTTTATATATGTGTTAGGGAAACGCCGGGCCGCCAATCTAAGACATGCATAATTCATGGTGGAAATTTTCAGCATACCCATGGTGAACATTCGACGACGCATCTCACAATAAAAAGCTAAACAAAAGGCAAATAAAAGAGATGTCGAGGTGTTCATTGTCTGCTTGTCCTGTCATTTTGGTGTGGGCTTGTTCCATGTCATCGGGCACGGAGGTACCCCATTGGCGGTTCTCAATGATATGCATATACTCACAATGACAAGAGCCTTGCTTTTTTTTTGAAAAGGGGAGGGACTGCGAGGCAAAAGCCCCACAGTCATTATTGAATTAAAAGAGAGGAATACAAGTTATTTACAACATAGGAGTATCACACTCCTAACACCTGGGCCTGGCTTTAAGGCAAAGCCTTCACCCAATCTAACACAGACTTCTTATGTTTGTCCTTAATTCTATATTGCAACAGAGAAATATCATGCACAAACCTACACCTCCACCTAGTGAAGGAAGGCCTCTCATTATTAAAAATCTTCCCATTTCTGATCAGCCAAATGTTCCAGCAAGCCACAATGAGAACCTCCATGAAGAAAGGCTTTGCAAAACGAACACGAGCCACCTCCACAATAGTTTGAAGGTCATTATTCGGCACCCACTCCACCTGCAGGTAGTTCCAAACCCGCACACTGAAATTACACTCAAAGAACAAGTGGATTCTGTGCTCATAACTCCTAGCAGGGCATAGCTCACAATGTGTATCATCAGTAACACTCCAATGCCTCCTTTGAAGTAAATCTCTGGTATTAAGCCGATCAGACAGGAGCAACCAAGCAAAAACTTTTAACTTCATCATACAGCAAGATTTCCACAGCCAGGAGTAAACCCTTGGGACCTGGATGTGCTTGTGTATGTGCTTATAGAACAGAGCAGGCTTATAAGTCTCACCCCAACAGTAAGACCAAACATCTCTATTATCTGTCAAAGGGTTCAATTGTAGCATATCCTTCAAATGACCAAGTTCCTCAAAAGCCTGAACCGAGAGAGGTCTATAGAAGAGGTTCAAGATATCCTCTTGCTCATAAACCTTAGCAGCTAAGATATTTTCATTTAGAACAAAAGAGAACAGTCGTGGAAACCTGTCCTTTAATGGCCTCACCATTCCATTGATGTTCCAATTATCTGACCAGAATAAAAAGGAGTCACCAGCTCCATGATTAACCACAGCCACCCCTCTAAAATTATCCACTTGCTTGAGGATATCTTTCCACCAAAATGAACCACAGAGGTTTTCCGCATGTGGCACTTTGTCCATGTAATGAGCATGCCAAATCAGTTTGACCCATGGAATATCTTTGTTATTATAAAATTTGTCCAAAAATTTGATAAGCAGGGCAGCATTCTGCTTCTGAAAATTCACAATACCTAAGCCTCCATGCCTCTTAGGTTTACATACCATGTCCCAAGCAGCAAGAGATTGCTTGGGCTCTCCTTGTCTGTCTCTCCACAAGCATTGCCTAAGAATTCTGTCAAACTGCTTAGTGAGACCTGGGCATAGCTGCAAAGTACAGAGGAAGTGCAGAGGCATTGATGCAATAGCAGAATTGATGAGCTGAAGTCGAGCGCCTTGAGACAAAAAGGAGGAGCTGGACGTCAACTTCCTTTCTAGCCGACAAACCAAAGGAGCCATTTCAGCTATTGTCGGCTTGGTAGTACCCACTGGCAGACCAAGATAAGTAAACGGCAAGGTTCCCACTTGACATCCAAAATCCGCAGCCAGTAAATCAAGAAGCTCACCTGGCACATTGATAGGTAACATTTGAGATTTGTTGTAGTTAATTCTCAGACCCGTGGAGAGGGAGAACTTCTGGAGAACCTCCTTCAGAACTGAAACCTGAATTCTATCAGCCGGCATGATAAGCAGAGTGTCATCTGCGTATTGAATTATCGGGAAATCCTCATCATGAGTTTCAATTGGTCTATGCAGGCTTCCTTGATGGACTAGATCATTTACGGCCGCTTGTAAAAGATCTGAACCAAAAAGGTAAAAAAGGGGAGAAATAGGATCACCTTGCCGAACCCCACGCTTGCACATAAACTGCTTACCAGGAACACCATTAAGCAGAACTGCAGAAGTACCAGTGGACAGAATGTCTTTCGACCAGCTCAACCATTTTTCATCAAACCCAATCTTTCTCATAACTTGAATTATTGCATCATGCTCAATTGTGTCGAAAGCTTTAGCAAAATCTAACTTCAGAATGATAATGGGTCTTTTAGAAGCTTGACACAAATACAGGTACTCAAATGACCAGGCCAAGCAATCTTGGATGGACCTATTCCTTAAAAAACCATACTGATTTTTGTGAATGCATTCCAGAATTCTGCCTTGCAATCTATTTGCTGCCAATTTGGTCAGAAATTTCATGCAAACATTTGTGACAGAAATAGGCCGATAATCATTCACCTCTAAAGGAACTTGCTTTTTTGGCACCAAAGTAATGAAAGATCCATTGATATTTTGCAAGTTGAGATGCCCAGCATGAAATTCAGCCGTAAGGCGGTAAAACTCGTTTTGAATAATGGGCCAGCATCTTTTAAGAAAAAGCCCATTGAAGCCATCCGGCCCAGGAGCCCTATCCGAAGGCATATTCTTGATCACATCATCAATTTCTTTTTTGGTGAAGGGTTTGCTACTCGTGTGATGGCGCCAGAAAAGAGCTGTGGCGTTTAATTGACGTGGGAGCAGTAAGTCCTTGTGCGTGGTGATGACCAGCCCATTGGGAACCCCAAGAGGAAGGTATGATGAGTGTAGCGGCTAGTTTTCCCTCAGTTAAGAAACCAAGGTTTATCGATCAGGAGAAGAGAGACGATGACGACTGAAGGTGTTTGTGGAACCTGCACACACACAAACAAATACTTTGTTCCTAACTTGCGGCGGTGGATCGCGATGTATTCTGGAAAACTGATCGGGCCCTTAGGTTTTTCTCGTCGGGGGGTACTTATAGGCGAAGAGGCGATGTCAGGAGAGGGACCAGGTGTCCTCACACAGGGGTGGCGCGGCCAGGGGCTGGGCCGCGCCGCCCCCTTGTGTGGGGCCCTGGTGGCCCCCCTCCGACACTTATTCGGATGTCTGGAAGCTTCTAGGTAAAATATGACTTCAGGAACTTGTTTCGTCCAATTCCGAGAATATTTCCTGTGTATCACTTCTGAAACACAAAAACAGCAGAAAACAGGAAACTGGCACTGTAGCACTTCGTTAATAGGTTAGTTCCAGAAAATGTATAAAAATGCCACTAAGTGTAACGAAACAATAGGCAAATGGTGTAAAAACAAGCATGGAGCATCAAAAATTATAGATACGTTTGAGACGTATCAAGCATCCCCAAGCTTAACTCCTGCTCGTCCTCGAGTAGGTAAGTGATAACAAAGAATAATTTTTGAGGTGACATGCACCTACACAATCTTAATCATATATGTAAGCATTGGTGAGCTGGGATCAATAGAACTTAAAACATGGGCATGAAAGATATAATCATGACAATAAGAACTTAGCAACCATGTTGTAAACATGCAAATGAACACAAACAAAAGATCATGAAAATGAAACAATGAAAGTCAAACGTGTGTTCAAATCATAAGGAAAAACATACAAATGGTTTTCAGCTTGTCCTTCAAAGAGAGCAAAACATAAATGCATAGGACACCTCAAAGTTTAAGAGGGCGACTAGATACAAATAATTTAAGAACAAGTGATACCAACAATATGAGTCAATCAATGAACTTTGGGACAATGCATATAACACTAAGAATGACAACTATGCTCTCTTAATGGTGCATAAAGAAAGAAGGTGGTGACTCAACATAAAAGTAAAAGAAAGGCCCTTCGCAGAGGGAAGCAGTGATTTAAACATGTGCTAGAGCTTTTCATTTGTAAAACAGAGATAAAACTTGATTTTGAGAGGTGGTTGTCTTTGTCAACGACTGGCAATGGGGTTCTTACTATCTTCCATACAAAAATAAAGCAAGTTTTTGAGAGAGAGATTGGCACTCCTGTGCTCTTTTTATAAAACTTGGCACTCCTCCCCACCTTTTCCTTTCACATACCATGGCTAACCGATTCCATCGGGTGCCCACCAACATTCACATTCTTTGGAGGAGTGCCTTTTTTCTTTCTTTTTTCCTTTTTTTTCTTTTTGGAATAAGCAATATGGAAGATAGCAAATCCGACCACTACGTCCCCATGAGCTGAAAACAGTGTCACAAAATGAGAAGTATTTTGAAGGTTTTTGAAAGGTAGCACACGAAAATTTTACTTTGGAATGGCTTACAAATACCATGCATAGGAATTTATAGTGGACACAATGGCAAACTTTGGCTTTTAGGAGTTGGATGCACGAGTAGAGCTCATACTCAGTACAAGGCGAGGGCTAGCAAAAGACTGGGAGCGACCAACTAAGAGAGCAATAATGGCCATAATCATGCAAAGCGACAAAGCGACATTAAAAGAAGCATACGATGGCATCAAAAGTCAAAAACTAAATGATCATGAAGGCTAATGGCGACTTTGTAAGAGTCTAACATGTGTGAGCATGCGCCAAGTCAACCAAAATAAAGCATCAAGGAGAAAACCAAAATAATGCTTCCATACAATAAAAACAACGCATGATTTTTTCAAAGGCTCATTAAGCAATCTCAGTTATTTGAGACAAGTCATGCTACAGCAAAACCACTAAGCATACTATCAAAAAGACATCAAGCATGACATGAAAAAGCCTAAGCCGCAGTCTACACAAGCTCCTTCTTGTACCACTATTTTGCACAAAGCTTTTTCTCTTTTCCAACACCATTTGAAATTTTTATAAACACCTCTTTTGATGAAAACCAATGAAGATCAGAGGCAAAAATGCACCTTGATGAAAAGATATGACAAGATCTGAACGCAAATCAAGGCAAAAACGAAAACCAAAAGCAGTAGCAGAAAAAGTAGAGCGCTCGATTTTTAATAAGAGTGAAAACTAGAGCGTTCTTTGCAAATGAAAACGAGTACATCTCCTCTAAAGGAAATTTGTTGGGGTCCAACCATTTATTGCAGCAAACAAACAAACTAAACAACTAAGAAAACTAAAACAACTGACGCTCCAAGAAAAACACATAGTGCATGAAGCAATAAAAATATAGTGTTTTGAAAGGTGACCTGATTTTTGCCGATGAAGAAGGGGTGCCTCGGGGGCATCCCCAAGCTTTGACGCTTGTACTTCTTGGATATTTCTTGGGGTGATGCATGGGCATCCCCAAGCTTGAGATTTTGTCCATTCTTCAACTCATCTCATCATTCTCCAATCCCTACACTTGAAAACTTCCTTCATACAAAACTAAACACAATTCTATTAGCAACATTAGTGTAAGCATAAAATATATTCAACCTCTTTTAGCTTCAGGTTTCAACTCAAAACCACCACATATAAAGTATATACTACTGTAGAAACTTCCACAAGAGTTCCATTATCAAAAAGAACTCAAAACAAAGCGATAAAGTGGCAAAAACAAATATTGGCAGAAATCTGTCAAAACTGGACAGCTGACAAAGGACGAATTTTTGAGGGATTTTCCGTTGCTCAAATCAAAAAGTGTTCAACTAAAAAAAGTTTGGATATAAACTGGGGCATATGCACAAGAAATCTCAGGTCCAAAAGATAAACAGATAATTTTCACGAATTTTTACGGTGCAGCACCGAAAACTGTTTCAGGACTGCAATAACCCCAAATCTTTACCTCACTCAAATTAGAGGCTTCTCTTGTCACAAAAACGAAATAAAAAGGATAAGGAGCGGTCATTACAGTAGTAATGACTTCCAAGACTCAAATAAAAGAAAAAGTACTGAAAAGTAAACATTGGGTTATCTCCCAAGAGTGCTTTTTTTAACGCCTTTGAGCTAGGCGCAGAAAATTGCGAATCAAGTAATATTAAGTGATGAAGTGCTAGGATCAGCACGTGCCTTACGTCTCCCTTTCTTACCTTTGCTCTTGACTCTAGGAAAGACATGGTTATTGCAAGGTGGAGTAGTAAATGTTATATTGCCTTTTCCCACATCGATAACGGCGCCAAGGAGCTTCAGAATGGATCTTCCAAGTGTGATTTGTCCTTTTCCTACACATTCAATAACAAGATAATCAGTAGATATCATTCTTCCTAGGATTTTTGTAAAGACTCCTTCAGCTATTCCAAGGGGAGATATGGTGGCATTGTTAGTAAGAAAAATTTCTTCTCCTCCCTCAGAAAGCTTCCAAAGGCTCAAAGATTCATAAACATCCTTTGGCATGAGACAAAATTCAGACATAATATCACAACGAGCATGAAAAGTTTCACCACTAATGGTGATTTTTATTGTAGGATACCAACTCGAAGGCTCAGAATTTATAGGCACATAATCAAAATGCTGGCGCAAAGTATTGTAACAAGAATTCAAACTAGCAGTGTGAGTCTCAAGAGTATTAAGTCTATTAAAAATGCTCACAAGAGAGGAATCAAAATAGGTTGGCATGCTATAAATTGTAATCAACTTTTTAATAATATTGAAGGCTTGATCTCCATCACAATGAAGGAAATATCCTTCAGAAGTAGCATCCAAAGCATATCTATAACGAAGAGAAAGTCCAAAGTAAAAACTACTAAGAAGCAAACTCAAAGCCATTTTAGGTTCAGTTTTTCCATTCCAATCATAAATTCTAGACCAAGCTTCTTTAAAGCTTTCCTCATCTTTCTGCTTAAAGGTAAAGATCATGTCCTCGGGGGACATAGTAGTAGCAACTAAACTAGACATGATAAACTAAAAGCAAAGAAATAACAACTACCAAGGATTCTAATTTTTTTGGGTTTTTGATATAAAAAGCAATGCAGGTAAAATAAAATAAAGTAAAGCAAAACAAATAACAAAGTAAAGAATGTGTGTGCGAAGAACTCCCCTCGCAGAAGTCTTCTCTCTTCCCCGGCAACGGCGCCAGAAAAGAAGCTGCTACTCGTGTGATGGCGCCAGAAAAGTGCTGTGGCGTTTAATTGACGTGGGAGTAGTAAGTCCTTGTGCGTGGTGATGACCAGCCCGTTGGGAACCCCAAGAGGAAGGTATGATGAGTGTAGCGGCTAGTTTTCCCTCAGTTAAGAAACCAAGGTTTATCGATCGGGAGAAGAGAGACGATGACGACTGAAGGTGTTTGTGGAACCTGCACACACACAAACAAATACTTTGTTCCCAACTTGCGATGAGGTTGTCAATCTCACCGGTTTGCTTGTAACAAAGGTTATGAGTGTATCGAGTGGAAAACAGTAGTAATATGCGAGTAAAGTAAACAGTGTGGGAAAAGTAAACATGTGATTGCAATATGATTAAAATAGGACCGGGGTCCACAGTTCACTAGTGGTGTCTCTCCATAGATAAAATAACATGCTGGGTAAACAAATTACAGTTGGGCAATTGATAGAATAAAGATAACGTGATATGTCAAGAAGATCACTATGAGATTTACTCTGGGCATTACAACAAAATACATAGACCGCCATCCAACTGCATCTATGACTAATAATCCACCCCCGGGGATATCATCCGAACACCCTAGAAGTATTAAGTTGCGAACAACAGATAATTGCATTAAGCAAAGTGTGTAATGTAAACAAAGCATATGCCCTTGAGCATATGAATGTTGTTTTCTCCCTAGTAGCAACATCACATCTACCACCTTAGAGGTTTCTGTCACTCCCCCAGGTGAAATAGAGACATGAACCCACTATCGAGCATAAATACCCCCTCTTGGAGTCACTAGCAACTACTCGGCCAAGATAGCTACTAACAATGGAGAGCATGCAAGATCATAAACAACATAGAGATAACAAAAGATATAATTCAGTACAGCAACTTAATCATAAACACCAATATTCATCGGATCCCAACAAACCAACATCATAGAATTACATAACGGTGATCTCAATCATGTAGGGCAGCTCATGAGATCTAAACATGAAGCGCATGGTGGAGAAGACAACCATCTAGCTACTGCTATGGACCCATAGTCCAAGGTAGACTACTCACTCATCGCTCCGGAGGCAAGCATGGCGATGAAGAAGACCTCCGGTGGCGATTCCCCTCTCCGGCAGGGTGCCGGGAAGAGCTTCTGGACCCTCCCGATCTTCAGGTCGACGGTGGCGGCGGATCGCGATGTATTCTGGAAAACTGATCGGGCCCTTAGGTTTTTCTCATCGGGGGGTTCTTATAGGCAAAGAGGCGATGTCAGGAGAGGGACCAGGTGTCCTCACACAGGGGTGGCGCGGCCAGGGGCTGGGCCGCGCCGCCCCCTTGTGTGGGGCCCTGGTGGCCCCCTCCGACACTTCTTCGGATGTCTGGAAGCTTCTGGGTAAAATATGACTTCAGGAACTTGTTTCGTCCAATTCCGAGAATATTTCCCGTGTATCACTTCTGAAACACAAAAACAGCAGAAAACAGGAAACTGGCACTGTGGCACTTCGTTAATAGGTTAGTTCCGGAAAATGTATAAAAATGCCACTAAGTGTAACGAAACAATAGGCAAATGGTGTAAAAACAAGCATGGAGCATCAAAAATTATAGATACGTTTGAGACATATCAGGGTTTTGTTAATTCATCCAAACCTTCCACTCTTTTCAAAATTCTATCCAGATCAAACTGCATATTGATCCCATCCGAGTGACCCATTCTCCCTTTGTAATCTGCCCAAAGAAGCCCAGCCATGGCCTGGTGATCAGTGATCTCATTTCCATCATAATCTCTTAGCATCGCTATAGAGTTCCTCCTGTATCTTTCAGTAGCCCTCGCGTGAAAAAACTTTGTATTATCTTCTCCATGTTTAATCCAGCGCATGGTACATCTCTTACGCCAGTAGTTACATTCTGCAAGTAATAACTCGTCTAAATGGTGCATAACAATTTTCCTGAAGTTAAACTCTGATCGAAAGAGAGGCCTACACTCCTCCAGAGTGTCTAGGGCTAGAATAACTTTGTTACAGTCTGCAATCAGCGTTTTAATTTTAGAAATGCTCGTGTGCCACTTTTTAAGATCATATCGAAGGGCTTTTAATTTACTAGCAACCGTAGCTGAGCTATAATTCTTCTCTGAAGACTTACTCCAAGAATCTGTCACACACTCCATAAATCCCGGCAAATTCACCCAAAAGCTTTCAAATCTGAATATCTTGGCTTTAGGAATGTTGGTATCCACAGACACAACGCACGGGACATGATCAGATCCCTTTTTGGCTAAAGGCAAAACAACCGAATTTGGATAACAAGAGATCCAATTTGAACTTGTGAAAAACCAATCGAGTTGCTCAAGCAATGGGGCTTGTTGCATATTGGACCAAGTAAATCGACGACCTTTAAGTGGTAATTCCAGCAATCCAAGATGACCAATAATTTCGTTGAAAAGGAACATGTCATTAAGATTGCCACCTGGCCTGTTCCTATTTTCCTCTGACCGAATAAAGTTAAAGTCACCCAGAAGGAGCCAGTTTTCAGACACCGGAATTTGGAGATTATATAACCAAGACACAAACCTATCCCTCTCTTCACCATGACAAGGACCATAGACACAACAAAGGGTCCAAACATCACTGTTATGAGCAGAGGTGAAATTAACAATTAACCCAAACCTCTGAACCTCTAACAACACTCCAGAAAAAATAGCAGCATTCCAAAGGATAATAATTCCACCAGATGCACCCACTAATGGAGAAACCACAAAATTATTAAACCTCTTTGGGCAAAATTTCCTAATGAGATTCCAATCAAATTTTTCGCATTTGGTTTCTTGCAGACAAATGATATCACAATCACTTTCATCAATTTTCGATCTCAATTCTCTTTGTCTAGATTCAGAATTAATGCCTCTGACATTCCAACAGAGAATTCACCATTTCCTTCTAGATATTTTACTCATTATAAAAACTGGGAAGGAAATTATTAACATAAGCTTTGTGCATAACACCAAGCCAAATAGCATGAGGGCTCATTAACTGATTTATCCAGCCACACTTACTGACATAAACCAAAACACTGGCAAATAGCAAAACCCAGATCATAACAAAATGACTAACACCATCCACATGACTCTGACAAGGTTCATAGACATAAACATCAAGACACTGACTCTCCAACTGAACTTGACACATAGACTTCAAACCAACAGACTTAAGCCACAAGCACATTTGCCAGCAATAACTCCAAGCACAAGCATGATTAAGGTGATGCCCAATCACCATGATTATGAGGAGCCAATTCATTTTTCCACCGAAGATGATGCCTTCTCTTTAGGATCAGCTTCAAGCTGTTCCTTGGTTAGCTTCTTAGGGTCAATTCCTAACTTGAGCCCCACAGATTGCATAACAGCAATGGGGGTTTTAGGAATCTGGACCTCCTCTTGCTCTCTTGCAGTCCCAGATGCCGAAGAATCACCCTTGTCCTTGTCTAACTGAATACCAGTCATCTGCTGCACATCATCCACTTCTTCTAGTAGAAATTTTGCCCTTTGCTTCTTCTTGGGCCTCAGACAACCATCTACAATGGGCGTAGGCCTAAGCCCATCAAGCTTCAAGCAACTTTGAGTAAACCTTTTGTTGGTCGACTGCACCACAGGAGCCTTGGCCTTTCTGCATCTTTTCTTCTTGACAGAAACTGGGGAAGCAGCGAAGACAGGGGGATCAGAAGCTTCAGTGACAAGATCAAACACCAAAGTTCTGGCCACAGCTCTGCTCTTGGAAGTAATAACAGGCCTTTGCACTTCAACCACATCATCCAGAGAAGGAAACTTAAACTTCAGATCAATATCAAAAGCAATTTCCCAAGAGCGCTTAGCCATCATGAAAGGTGGCAGTGAAACTGACAGAGGTAACTTCTTGGATAGCAGGGACGGTAACATATTCTCAAACAAACGCTTCCAAGCTAATTCAGGAGGAGGCTCTAGCCTGACCAACACCATCCCAACCTGAACATGATGATTATCAGGCTGTACCATGCCAATGCCCTGCTCATTGTGCTGTAACATAGCCAAAAGATTATTGCCAGCACCTATCATATTAACTGACGAGATAGACCCATCAGAAGGATTGAGGACCATGGATTCTTGCTGATCTTGTATGCCCATGTTCTGCTCCTGGTTTGCAAGCTCCTCATCATTTTGAGCCTCATCATGCCCAACATCCACTGGCACGACATCCCACCCAATCTCAGGAAACTGAGGCATCACAAAGTTATGCATGTTAAACTGCAAATTTCCTGGCAGAGGGTGAGGATTACCATCCGGCGGCATCTGATCCTCGTCAGCCGGTAGAGCATCGGCAAAATCAGCTGAAAGAATGAAAACCGGTGCTGTCCAGGACTCCTTGACGCCTCCAACAGACGCAAATTTGCCAAAAACAACATCACGTGGAACCAATTGCGGAGATGGAAAAGAAGCAAAAACCAGAGCTCGTTCAGTAATTGGGTCCTGATGGTTCCAATAGTGAAATTTACCAAAAGTGGAAACCGCATTGGAGATATCAAAATCATTGCGATAATCAGGCGGTATCCCTAAGAACATCAACCATCCCTTACGGAAACCTAGCGAGGCACGATGATTCTGAGCTGCATTGTCAGCATAAATGAAACGCACAAATCTCTGATGGTTAAGCTGATACTGACCATGCTGGACCAGGGCATGAACTGCATTTGCATTACTAAGCTGGAATAAACCCACACCAAACAGACTGGGCTGCACATCCACAACATTGCGCTGCAGGGGACCAACCAAGAAATTGCTGACCTGTTGTCGCCAGAAGGCAGCATCCTGCGGAGGGGGAGCAGGCTCGACCGAGGCGATGCAGAAAGCTTGATGCTGTGGTGTGGGATCCTGGCAGGCGTAGTAGTAGGAGCGAGGTAGCCTCGTGTTTCCTCCGTCAATGACCTGGTGCCCCCATGGCAGCCATGGCGTCGGGTCAACTTCAAAGACCGCCATGCCGTCAGCGATGGAAGCAGCCGCCGTACTCTCGGACGAGATTGGATCAGGTGGCGGCTTAGGGTTTGAAGACGATGGCGATATGCTCTGTTTTTCAGCTTGTCTCCGAGTATAAGACAAAGGAGGCGAAACGGCAGAGTTCGAGAGCTCTCCGACCGGCATTAGAACTGCGTTCTTATTGGGCCGCTTTTGAACCCATTTAAGGCACTCCTTGTCTTTTGTCTTAAGGCAGTTCCTCTGAATGTGACCATAATTATAACAAGCCCGACAACGAATTTCATTAACGCAGTCTTTAGTCTCATGCAGCATGCTAAAACACCTGCTGCACTTCCACACTTTAACCACCATGTCATCAATCATTTTATTAAACTCTTGATCTTCCTCTAAAATGCTGCCGCTCTGAATGGAGCTAGACTCCCCTGAAATCCCCCGAACAACATGCTCAACCACAGAATTAGTCATACCCAAAGAAGAGGAGTGAGCTGGCACAATCTTGCTACTTGAAACAGTGTCCCTCGGGCTCATATCTTTAGCTCTTTGATCTTGATAACCTTTGCAAGCTGGATAGCTGATGGAATCCGCAAAAACCAGAGTTTTACGCAACTCCCTTGCAGAAAAGATGATTGGCTTCGAAGCTTTTTTATTCAGAGCATTGAGACCCATTTGCACTCTTCTTTTTGATGGACTAATAAGAGTCCATTCCTCCTCAGATTCTTTCTGCCACTGAACAAATTCCCTATGCCAGTTTGGACCTCCTCTTCCCCACAAATGGAAATAGCATTTGAACTGTGCACAAGAGTACCTACGAAGTTTGGCGATATGAAAACCCACCTCCTTACTTGACACACAAAAGGAGAAGACTCTCTCTCTCAGAATGGAAGTTTTCAACTCTCCACAAAAGCCTCCAATCGCTGCTTCTAAGGCAATGCTGACCAGATCCTCCTCTAATTTAAAATTAGCTCTGCCAAAGGATACAACCATAATAAAGGAACCTGAACTATTAGAGGGGTGCACAGAGCAAGCAAATTTACGAAGCACATCCTTAGCAAAATTACTTCCATGAGAGAAATCAAGACCCATAATAAGAGATGCATAAACCGCAGAGAAATCCTCAATTTCTTGAGATTTATCCATAGCCCCTTTAGACAAATCAGAGGACGACTGACTCATCGTGACAGAAGCTTTGGGGCCACTAGGGGCTGCAGGCTGCATATCCGACTGTTCCACAGAACCAGACTTCACATTTACCAAAGCATCAGCATAAGATCGATTTGGAGCCACAGCAGACTTGAAACCCAGTGGGAGACCCATTCTGACCACATGAAGGTGGAACTTAATTTTTTCTCCCAAACTAAAGGCATCACCTCGAGAATATGGCTTAAAACCAATCTGATCTCCTTTAGCATTTCTCAATACCAACCTATTTTCCTTGACCAACAGATCTAAGGAACCATCATGGGCTTTCATTCTACCACGATCCAGATCCTTGAATGTGGAGTACGTAATTTTCCAACTTTTCCGATGTGAATCCGAGGAAGCACCCACACGAGCGGGTAAAGGATCACGTACCTGTGCCGGGGTGGCAATATCCAAGACCCTGACATGGTGGTTTGGCATAGACAGCGCAGATCCCGAGACGATTTGCTCACCCTTCTCGAGGTATCTTCCTTCAATAGCCCGACCGCGATGATCCAGAAGCGCCAACCAATCGCGCGCCCAGAGATTCAAGGAACCCTCTCGGAACGCAACCTGGCCGTCATCCAGATCCTTGAACTTGACATATGAGACTTTCCAAGACGCCACCAAAGAAGAGTTGGCCGAAGACATGATGAAACCCTAGCGCTAAAACTTGGGAAGAAAATGATGTAGGAAAGGAGCCAGAGACGATGGGTGGATTGGGATTGGGAGATCACCAGAGATCAGGGAGATCGCCGGCGAAATGGAGATTAGGGTTTAGGTCGCCCCGGAGAGGTTGAGAGCGCCATTTTTCAGTACAAGAGCCTTGCTTGGGACTCTAAGTAAAGTAGCATGAGGTTTGGGTACTCGTATTCACGGGGCACGAGGTTTTCAACTTATGATTTGTCAAGCATATGCATCATAATTGTTCTCGCATTAACTTTAACCATTCAAGATGCTTATGATGGGGGCAATGAGAGCTCAAAGCCGGTAAGTACCATAATTTTTGAAGGTTATAAAACTTGCAATCACTGCTTCCCTCTGCGAAGGGCCTTTCTTTTACTTTTATGTTGAGTCACCACCTTCTTTCTTTATGCACCATTAAGAGAGCATAGTTGTCATTCCTAGTGTGATATGCATTGTCCCAAAGTTCATTGATTGATTCATGATGATTGCTTTCACTTGTTCTTAAATTATTTGTATCTAGTCGCCCTCTTAAACTTTGAGGTGTCCTATGCATTTATGTTTTGCTCTCTTTGAAGGACAAGCTGAAAACCATTTGTATGTTTTTCCTTATGATTTGAACACACGTTTGACTTTCATTGTTTCATTATCATGATCTTTTGTTTGTGTTCATTTACATGTTTACAACATGGTTGCTAAGTTCTTATTGTCATGATTATATCCTCATGCCCATGTTTTAAGTTCTTATGATCCCAGCTCACAAATGCTTACATATTTGATCAAGATTGTGTAGGTGCATGTCACCTCAAAAATTATTCTTTTGTTATCACTTACCTACTCGAGGACGAGCAGGAGTTAAGCTTGGGGATGCTTGATACGTCTCAAACGTATCTATAATTTTTGATGCTCCATGCTTGTTTTTACACCATTTTGCCTATTGTTTCGTTACACTTAGTGGCACTTTTATGCATTTTCCGGAACTAACCTATTAACAAGTGCCACAGTGCCAGTTTCCTATTTTCTGCTGTTTTTGTGTTTTAGAAGTGATACACAGGAAATATTCTCGGAATTGGACGAAACAAGTTCCTGAAGTCTTATTTTACCCGGAAGCTTCCAGAGATCCGAAGAGAAGTAGGAGGGGGGCCACCAGGGCCCCACACACAGAGGCGCCGCGGCTAGGCCCTGGCCCGCGCCACCCCCGTGTGAGGGCGCCTGGCTCCTCCTCTGACATCGACCCTTCGCCTATAAAGACCCCCCGACGGAAAAAACCTAAGTACCCGATCAGATTTCCAGAACACATCGCGATCCGCCGCCACCGTCGACCCGAAGATCGGGAGGGTCCAGAAGCTCTTCCCGGCACCCTGCCGAAGAGGGGAATCGCCACCGGAGGTCTTCTTCATCGCCATGCTTGCCTCCGGAGCGATGAGTGAGTAGTCTACCTTGGACTATGGGTCCATAGCAGTAGCTAGATGGTTGTCTTCTCTACCATGTGCGTCATGTTTAGATCTCATGAGCTGCCCTATATGATTGAGATCACCGTTATATAATTCTACATGTTTGGTTTGTTGGGATCCGATGAATATTGGTGTTTATGATTAAGTTGCTGTACTAAATTATATCTTTTGTTATCTCTATGTTGTTTATGATATTGCATGCTCTCCGTTGTTAGTAGCTATCTTGGCCGAGTAGTTGCTAGTGACTCCAAGAGGGGGTATTTATGCTCGATAGTGGGTTCATGCCTCTATTTCACCTGGGGGAGTGACAGAAACCTCTAAGGTGGTAGATGTGCTGTTGCTACTAGGGAGAAAACAACATTCATATGCTCAAGGGCATATGCTTTGTTTACATTACACACTTTGCTTAATGCAATTATCTGTTGTTCGCAACTTAATACTACTGGGGTGTTCGGATTGATATCCCCGGGAGTGGATTATTAGTGATAGATGCAGTTGGATGACGGTCTATGTATTTTGTTGTAATGCCCAGAGTAAATCTCATAGTGATCTTCTTGACATATCACGTTTATCTTTATTCTATCAATTGCCCAACTGTAATTTGTTTACCCAGCATGTGCTATTTTATCTATGGAGAGACACCACTAGTGAACTGTGGACCCCGGTCCTATTTACATCATATTGCTATCACCTGTTTACTTTACTCGCACTGTTTACTTTACTCGTATACTATATTGCTTTCCACTCGATACACTCATAATCTTTGTTTCAAGCAAACCGGTGAGATTGACAACCTCATCGCAAGTTGGGAACAAAGTACTTGGTTGTGTGTGTGCAGGTTCCGCGTTGCTACTGGCCGAAGACGAGTCAACAAGTATCGTTAACGGCGCCCTTGTTGGAGTGTTATTAAGCCAGTCTGCATCACCTTCAGTCGTCACTGTCTCTCCTCTTCAAGATCGACATTAAACCTTGGTTTCTTAACTGAGGGAAAACTAGCTGCTATACTCATCATACCTTCCTCTTGGGGTTCCCAACGGGCTGGTTATTCACCACGCACAAGGAATCAACTGAGGGCCTTCAAACGCCATCAGCGGTTGTGTTGGACCGGCCCGTTTATGCGCTGTTCGTACGGGTTCTGGGTTTTCCTTTTTTTTTGCTATTTTTCTAGCCATTGTCTTTCTTGTTTTTTCTGATATTTTTGTCTTTTTCTTTTTTTCCTTTTTCCTGTTTTCATTTTTACTGAAAAACTTGAATATTTTCTATTTCTGAACAATTTTTCAAATTCGAGGATTTTTTATTTTTTGAACATTTTTTAAATCAAATATTTTAAATTTTGAACATTTTCGAATTTGAATATTTTTTTGAAGTTGAACATATTTGAATTTGAACATTTTTTGAATATGAACATTTTCGAATTTGAACATTTATATTTTGAACATTTTTAAATTTTCAATGTTTTTCGTATTTGAATTTTTCAAATTTAACCATTTTTCAAATCCAAACATTTTTTCAGTTTGAACTTTTTCCAATTTAATTTTTTAATCTAACATTTTGAAATCTAAGCAGAAAAAAGTACTCCCTCCGATCAGAAATAACTGTCGGAGACATAATACAAACTTTGTATTAAGCTAGTACAAAATTGCCGACAGTTATTTCCGATCGGAGGGAGTAAAACATACTCCCTCCGTTTTTAAATATAAGATGTTTTAGGTTTGTGAAGTAAATGTATCTAAACAAAATTTAGTGTGTATATTCGAATAAACATACACACTAAAATATTTTTAAATACATTTGTTTCACAAAACTAAAACATCTTATATTTAAAAATGAAGGGAGTATGTTTTACTGGGCCGCCTTTTGGTGCAACCCATGACCACGACGTTGCAGGCGGGGCGGTATCCCGCAGGCCCGCGAGCGGGAACTAGGAGGACCCATTATCGTCTCTGTTTTGCAATGGGGTGAAAGCCATTTGATGAACCTAGTCCATTTATCGTCGCGGCATGTTGGATGTTGCTGCATGGCCCGCGATGCTGCATCATAGGCAACTCGCCATCCGGGGTCACGTCTACTGCGCGGCCGTAGGCCTACGTCCTAAACAAATGATCAGCAATGACGCATGTCATCCAAATTATACACGTAAATCACTACACTTGATGTGTGAACAGAGTTAAATTCATTACAACTCAGAAGAACGACCGAGGAACAATCCATACCACCACACATGTACACTTCAGCTAGCTAGTCCCATCAAGAAAAAATGCGCCATGACAGTTATACCATCTGCATACTGATAGCCGTTTAGTTAGAATAGAGTAGACCTAGCAGGGTAGAGAGCTACTGCATTAACTCTCAAATGACTTGTGCGAGTAATTTGAATGGAAAGGTTAGTGAAATTACACGCTAGCAGGTACTTCCTCTTTTTTTTAGAAACATAGTACAAACGCAAGCGCTCACATACACGCGTATACACTCACCCCTATGAACGCATACACACACACCATACCCCTATGAGCACCTCCGAAAGACTGAGTCGGCAGATCGGGTCTTGAGATTGACGAAGTCACCACGGGCGCCTCGCTATCGACGGGAACGTCGTCTCCCATTGAAAGAATATTTCGCCTTTATGAGACACACAGAGTTTAAACCTGAGGTTTGAACTCTGGTGGGCTGAGTGTACAACCACCCAACCTTAAGTTGGTTCTCCAACTATAAGATGTTTTAGACATTTCAAAGTGGACTAGGTCGATACACCCCGTTGTAAGTGATTATACATAATAAAGATAGACTACATACATACCAAAGTGGATGAATCTATAAAAAGCTAAAACGTCTTATATTAATAAAGGGAGGGAGTACAAGACTAGCTCTTACTGACTGAGTTCACGGCTTCAGTAGATCCATGAGTAAATTTCGTGCCATTTTCTAGTTATAGCAAACTATGATAATTTCATTTCCAATAGTACATTTTCATGCCTTTCTCACTGATATATTTAGACATTTTCATGCCTTTCTTACTGATATATTTAGACATGTTCCTTTTATTATGATAAGCATAGCTAGCTAGTAGTATATTTTTTCATATGACATGATACTTATCATGTTCATGGAGCTAAACTCTAGGGTGTGCATAACTGAAAGAAGAAAAAAACAACATCTGAATGCACGCTCAAAAAAATTATGTCTAATTATGTGTAATTGTACCAACTTGGTCAAACTGAAGATTCAATGGTAGTCACCCATAGGAGGTATGTACACATCAATGCAGTTCCATTCGGTAAATTGAGTATAGACTAAATGAATTTCGTCCTGGGATGTCATGATCGTCCTAATTAATTCGACGCAATTTAGACGTACTTCCCCGTGCGAAGGCCTATAAGTAGCAAACTTTTCGCAGGCATTTGGCCACTGTCAAAACTCAAATTGCATAATAAGCACAGGTGAGTACAGAGGCCTCTCAACTCCGGGAACATGTCGTCCGCAGGAGGTGAGATAGTTAACCTTCGGTAGTTATCATAGATTATATTTCGTGCATGTAATGTACGGTTGTTCATCATGTGCTGAACTACCATTCATGCAGTTTCACTAGTTAACTACTAATTAAGTTGTGTTTTTATTCGCCATACAGGGGGTAGTTTTAAGAAGGATTTGGGTGCACTCAAGAACGCGAAAAAAGGTTCCCATCTTCTACTATATGCACCATGCAACTGTCTGAATATTATTGATAGTACAATTGACATGCATGCATGCAACCGCGTAACTGATTGATACCGGTGTGCAGAGAAACGACCCGCGGCTAAACCGGAAAAGGGACCTTCATCTTCTACTGGTTAGTAAGCGCAGCTACTGATCGTCTCGTGTGTGTAGTGTGTACAGTACGTAATTAAGCCAGAAACCCCTCGTTGACGTCGGCCTTACCTTTTGATCTGGGGTTGTTTTCCTTGATCTCTATAAAGAATTTCTAGTGCATATTTTCCTGGCATGCTTGACCAAATAATCAACGGAACTCCCTAAAATTTCTATTCTTTCGCATGCGTGATGACGCTCAAGCTACTGGGATATCAGTTCATAGCACACAACAGATGCGTCCGTCAACCGCACCACCTGTGCCT
This sequence comes from Dactylis glomerata, assembly GCA_007115705.1. Classification (NCBI taxonomy): domain Eukaryota; kingdom Viridiplantae; phylum Streptophyta; class Magnoliopsida; order Poales; family Poaceae; genus Dactylis; species Dactylis glomerata. Next base: position 3,416,412 of record QXEO01000218.1, read on the forward strand.
GCGCCAAAAGCACCAAAAGGTACACATGCAAACTTTTCCCAAGCGTTTGGCCCATAGACAGCGTAATACATATTCATCTGTATATATTGTGAGTGTGGCACGCAGAATCTAACATGCTGATATTTGTTTTGTCAGACAAACACTCCAAATAATTCTAAGCGGCCGGTGCATTCAGGATCCATAACTTTATGGATTATGAAGAAGAACTGTTTTGGGCATACGTTGCCTCTAGGAGGAGTATCTAAGTAGTAAAGGATGACCCTCAGTAAAATAAAGTAGCTAGTTAAGGGGTGGAAAGAAATATGGCTCGATCTAGTAGTTTGTGCTTGTACTACTTGCTTTGGTGAACTTCTTTGTTGTACTTAGTTCATATGTTGGTACTGTAATATGAATTAACACATATACTAATAAACTGGGATTGTATTCATTTTGCATGAGCCTGATATAAAAAAGGGTATTGTTCGACTACATTTATGATTATGTCTCTCGAAATAGTTTAAACAACGATATTACCGTTTTGAGGTCCCCTACGACTTGAGTATAATTTCTTGGAAATTTCTGTGGGTACTCCCTCTTTAATGAGATTATGCGGCCTTCTTATGGTTTGGGTCTAACTTTGAATATAAAATTAACTAAGTATAATTTGTTTGCAACACAAATTATACCATCAGAAACTTCTGTCACATATGAATCCCATATAGAGTTAATGGTACAACTGTAATTAGTTACACAATCTACATTTATCTACTTGATCTTGTTTCACTAGGTACTGCCATAGTTGGGCACCAACAAAGATCTAGTGTTGCCATTGATCCCCACTTATCATTTTCCGAATATAGAGTTGACAACCACCATCAAGTGGCTTGTTGACACTTTATATTCCCTCTAGTCAACCACCACAGTTATTTCCCTCGCATACCAAGAGTTGGCCTCCATGTTCAATTTCCTCTCATACAAACCAACTGCAACAAATTCATCAATATCCACACTCTCCCATTCATGCCCCATCCCACCGTTGATGGACCGATCTAAAGGATTTTGGATTCAATTGTAAGTTTGGGTTGTCTTGAGTTGTCTTCTCACAAACACTTTCACATTGGTGTTGGGTGTTTCCTCAATTTTTCTTGACTTGTTATTTTGGTTATTGGTTATTTAGAGATCTCTACCCAAAGACAATCAGGTTGTTGTGTGTCGTTGGGTATTTTGTTGAATTTCTAGGGCAATATATCCCTTAATATGTGAAGATCGGGAGCCCTATCATAGAAAATCTTGTTCCCATCGATCATAAGGTTATTTATTTTGTCTGGTCTATAAGGGACTAACTGTCTTATTAGGCATTACTCATGATTATATGATTTGTGACGATAAGAAATCTTTAATATATCAAGGGCAGGGTTTTTTCCTTGACCGGTATATCTGGTATGTCATTGAAAACCATACTTTCTGCTTACCCCAAAAAATAACATATAGTACCTGATGAAATTTACTGGTATTTAAATAATTTTGCCAAATTTAGAGAATTATATATATTTTGTACAAAATTATTTATCCAGTTGAACAATCTTGGGGAGTATTATGACCGGCATTTTTGACCTGATCAAAGGAAAACAGTGTTGCCGTTCTCCGTAAATATTTTTATAAAATAGGCTAAACATAAAAGTTAGTATGGAAAAGATCATTTTTTGTGTGTAGTGCCAACACCGACTACAGCTTTCCAAGTCCTATAAGCATATTTTTCTTGGCCAATTCTAGAAGCGTGATAGTTGGTTTGGGTAGGCTCGATATGGCGATTCTTATATTTCTTCTCCCTTCACCGCATGATTTCTGTGCATCAACAAATTCATAATAGTCCGTGCATAATAATTAGGGCCTAAGAGATGAGCTCTTTTACAGTGATTGGGATGGAACCCAGGTTCCGTCTGGTTCCGCTGAGTCTAATTTTTTTATAACCGTTGATTAAAAAGAGAAATGACTTTTATTTATTGCTACGATGCATTGATTGCTATGCGCTATCACAACGGACAACACACACGTACATACCTATTCAGATTTATACTACTCCCTAAAAACGTAGTGTGCTCCAGATCAGAAATACGCATATATACAGAACATCAACGCACTTTATGGAGACCTGTTTCGATCCACGAGCGGAAGAACTGCTGCAGTATATTTCATCCCATGACAGTTCTAGCGTGCAACGTTCATTGCTCGTGGCAGACCTTCGAACAGGACTGCTGATCTCCAAAACAATTTGCAAGTCCACGTACACGAGCTGACCAGAACGAATCCTCTTTACCCTTCTCTAAAAACAGTGAAGAACAGCGAAGAACGCACTTCCTCAGAACTTTCCAATCTGCATAAAATGTTCCTTCTAGATATTGAACAGAGCCAAGAACCAGAGGTAGGAAAAACTGCATGCACGTGATAGTCAGGAGCGGGACAAGAACAGAGCCTAGGAAGGCACCGGAGAAACAGCTGCCGGCGGCAGCGGCAATCAAACCCTAATCGCCCTTCTAATTGCAAGAGAAAAAACGGTTCGCTTATTGATGATTTTAAGGACGATCGTTTTCTAACAAATGTTGTAAATTATATTAGAGGTTCCAGTCCCATATAAATTGGTTCCGGTCCCACAATTTTGGTACCGTTGGGTTCCATTAGTTTGGTTCCGTCTATTTTACGACCGTTAAATCAAGGTGGATGGACGGTTATTAAAAATATCAATCACCATAAAACTTGTACTAAGAGATACTTTCACTAGAAGACTGCTCATAGTGGAAAGTAACTTAAGTAATAATATAAGGTACATGCAATGCTAATTAGGCATTTTAATAACATGGCGTGTTATTTAATAAAGAGAGAGATATTAGTGGTAACTAGCTATGTTACTGTAACATCACACTTTTGAAGGTAAGATGAGTCTATAAGCTAATTAATATAGTCATGCATGATACTACCCTTATGTTACTACATATACTATAGAGATGGTAACATAGGCTAGTAACATATATATGTTACTAGTCTAAGTTACTCCCCAATATGACTAATCGAAATCGTTTATAACCTAGGCTCATAGCCATCTGTAGACCACTGGTCGCATCTTAAGAATCAAGCAAGAAAAAGGTAATACTAGTGCGGAACCGACTGGGTTCAGCCACCCAGGATAGCGCAACCCCAAAGTCAGTGCTGAATAGAATGTTGGCAGTTGTAAGTGGCTACAGTTTGAAAAAACACACACCTTTTTCAATAAATATTTTATTCTACTACTTTAGTTGTTAGCATTTTGTTGCGAGAAGCTATGCTCAACGACTTGTTTTTTTCCTGCAACCCCCTATTTTCAATTTTTTAACGCTAATTACCCCATTTAGGAAGTTTTCATCCAAATTACCGCATTTAGTAAAAGTTTTGCCAATTTTTACCCCCTCTAGAATTTTGTGAGCTTTTTAACGGCTGGATCCCAGTCGTCAGGTACACGTGCAAACAAATGAAGTGTTGAGCATGATTGTATTTCATTGGAATGTGTATGGTGGTTAGTCTGAATCTAATTTTGCACTTTTATATGATTAAAAACGGAGAGAAACTGATAATTCTAATGGGAATACTAATGAGACCATGGGATGAAAGTATAACACGTAACCCACAATCAAGTATATTTATCCATACTTTCGTAACATGATCTTGCAGTAATCCAGTACATACAACTTCTGCTAGTAACTTCGGCCAAAATCGGCCTTGTACACTGAAATAAAGCACGTTGTGGTGGCATTGCTAAGAAATCTGAGACCAAAATTTTTTCCCTTCTTCCACATGCAATCCCTAAACTACTAAGAGATCTGTACTCCTAATCCTCTATGCAAATAGAACCATGACATTTGGGGGCTCAATTATGAAAAATCGCAGGTTTATGTTTGAATCGCAAAATCTCACAAGTATACGGAAGATTTGTTGCAATGTCCACTAAAATGAAATTGACAACAAATTGATGCTCAAATTGACAGCGGGACCCACTCTCTAGGGCTGATGTGGCATAATTTGCTGAGGTGGACTAGGTCCCACGTGTCAGCTTAATTAAAAATATCCTAATTTTTTTTAAAGAATCCTCACCTTCTTCCGCACCCACCCCACAACCTTCTTCCTCACGTGCTTCCCTGGCAGGAGCCACCGCCCCGCGCCGGGACTAAAGCCCGGCACCAACCGGGGGTGAAGAACCGTTTTTCACTAGTGCTAAATCAGAACGGATGAGGAGAACAAAATTCCATAGGGGGTAAAAATTGGCATAACTTTTGCTAAATAGGGTAATTTGTATGAAGACTTGCTAAATAGGATAATTGGCGTCAAAAAATTAAAAATAGGGGGTAAAAACTGGAATTTACTCTATGATTAATTAAGAAAAATTAAATTGTGTTTCTTTTGGCTGGACAGGAAATAATAGGAAGGAATAAGAACTGAGGTGTTGCGATAGTGTGAGCAGCAGAGAACAGTATGCCTGAATTCAATTTGGTGAACATACAAACATAAATTTAAAATTAATTGACTACTTTGGTGATTCCATTTACTAATACCGTGTACAACCAAATAGCTGAAGTGGTATTTGAGTTCATTTTAATACAGTGGCTGATTTGGTAGTGAGCCCAATTCAATTCCAAGCCCCCAAATATCGGCATCCAAACGAACTAGACCAAGAGAGATGCGTTATATGCAAGCCGATTAAAATTTCTTGATCACTTGATAACGGATGGATTAGATTTAAGTGATAAATCAGAAGTGATGTAAACTTACACCGCTAGCCGCTGTGACCTAACACATTATTCGTGTCTTAATACGCATGTGTTTTCCTTGATCATTTCAAGTTAATAGTAATGAAAATTAATTATTTTACTGAAAATATGTGTAAAGCAGTTGGTCTATCCATAGAAACACACGGGTATTATGCTATTAAGACTATAATACTACAAGATGATACTATGAATTATAGAGATAATATTAATAAATTAGTACCATATGCTGTATGCATGATACTAATGCATAATACTACTCACTATGAGTATCGACTATCGACTACACATCCTTTCAAGTACCATGCATTACGTACTTGATCCTCGATGCACATACAAGGTAGAGGGTAAGTTGAAGTGCACGCAGGCAGATCTACATGTCGGCGAAACAATACCTCGTCGCCATCCTCCATCCCGAGCAGCGCCGGCGTGTGGTCAGGGCGCACCCGGCGACCACTGAAAAGGAAGCTCCCTATGTATTGGGTGTGCTGCATGTCACGGTAGTACTTCATCATGGCATAGAGTATCTCGGTCCTACGCATGCGTAGACGAGCTGGCGACCTTGCATGTCCCGCAGCTTGATCGTGACGTACAACTCCGGCGTGTCCACAGGCACCTCGAACAGCCTGCCCCGCAGCGTGGGAACGATGTACATCCTGTGAAAGTCCTTCATCCCGAGGCCCTCCGGCGTCTGATCGCTCGAGACAGGCTGGCCTCGGTACAACAAGACCAAGCCCCCATTGCCGCCACCGCCGCTCACCTGGTCGTCCTCGTCGCAGGGCACGGTGCGGGTGTAGATGTAGAATTCGGCGATGTCGATCCTGTCGGTTCTCCGCATTGTGCGGGCGAAGCGGCGGTCTCTGTAGTCGTGGAGCACGAGGGTGACAAGCTCGCCCTGCTTGACATTCGGCAAGAACCGGATCACGTCCCCATCCTCCATCTTGTACTCCTCCGGCGTGTCCCGATCCCAGATCCTGATCCGATGGTACAAGAGAACTCCATCGCCGCCGCGCTCCGCGGTGGGCACCATTTCGTAGTAGAAATCAACCAGGGCACTCAGCCGGTCGGTAATCCGCATGGTCCGGGTGAGCTTGCGCCCTTCGTCGTCCGTCACCACCAGGGTGACGAACTTGTCGAGCGCCGCCGGCTTCCCGTCGGCTTTGACCGCTTTCACGGACGCCGATGACGACATGCCGGCGGTCCGGCGAACCTTACCTATCTCTTTCGCGAGTCTGTGTGTTTGTTTTTGCGATGGTGTGATCAGAGGCGTTGGTGGCTTTATATGCGTGGTCTCCATCGATAACCGTCACGCATGTCGTTCCAAGTACTCGCGCGACCTCTCGCCTGCTTGAGTGCATTGACTGATCGTGGACTACCACTGCGAGCATGCAAGCTTATCGGCAAAGGGAGCAACTTAACCCACTCGACTTCCCCATATGGTAAGGTGAGTTAATTCTCTCTGAGTGACCCAGTTTCGATGCGTCAGATTGACAGCGCAAGAGACGAATGTTATTCTCAAGGTTTCGATCCAGCGCATGCACCCGTTGGATTTAGTTGCCGTGGCTCCGCCCCTGTTGCCGTCATGTACTGTGTGTTCAGATCAATTGTGGTGAGGTGATTTGTTTTATAGAAAAAGGATCAAAAGGTATTGCGCGCTCGGTTTTCATAGAAATCACACAAAACGGACACAGGCAGAAAACTTTTAAGAGGATCTCCAATACTAGATAATAATGTATTCTAGGGCACAAAAACATGTGATGTAAAATAACGGGGCACCAAAAAACAGGTTTTACATCACCAACACACTTGATGCTTTACAAAGTGATGTAAATAGAGCCCGTCTGCCACACCACGTGATGTAAAATAGGGTACCACGGACGTCGGCTACCTCTCATTTTAACTTTGCAACATCATCACAAATATACCAACACATATATGAATTAAATTTTAAATAAAATTATCATAAAATCTCATCACACATATATAAATTAACTTCAAATCAACATAGCATAGCATAGATAGTCAAAACACATCATAGTTCAAGACAAACACAAACGAAATGCATTTTTCAAGCATAGTTTGACACACACACACATATGATAGTTCAAGCATAGTTCATATCATGGCATATGCACTTCTCAAGCATCATTATCCCCTCTTGTTGGAGACCATAACTAGTAGAAAAACGACCTTTGGTTCGTTGCATTAGTCCCAGTCGTGTTTTGAACCGGGACTAATGCCCTGGTCCCCAACGGTATAATTTTGCCCGCAGGGTACGACACCTTTAGTTCCGGTTCAGACGACACCTTTAGTCCCGGTTGGAGACACCGACAGGGACTAAAGGTGTTGTATCCTGCGGCGCCAGCATCTGGCCGTTGCTGGCATCTGTAGTCCCAGTTGTTGTCTCCAACCGGGACTAGAGAAATCTCTAGTCCTAGTTAAACACACCAATCGGGACTAGAGATTTTCCTATAAAATCTCATCGTCCCTGCCCCGAGCCAGCTACACCACCGAGCTCGAGTTTATCCCCATTTTCTCCATGATTTGTCAAGATTTGGCGGCACCACTTCTATCCAAGTGTTCTAAAAGGTTAGCAACTTAAAACTTTCATCTTTCATTGCCAATTTAGCTCATTTAATGTTCTAATTTAGGTCATTTCATTGCTAATATGCAATCTGAGCTCTAGTTAACTTAAAGGCCCTGATCAAAGCGATAGTTACACCCCTGTGTCCGTTTAACGAGAAGCACACAACCAAAAACAAGGATTTAGTGTTCCAGATAGACTCTTAATATACGATAAAAAGGAGTAATAGCCTAAGGTGGCCGAAGACCAGTAGTATATTACACCGCAATCCATGTAGGGTGAAAACTTCATTGGCTGCCCGCTCCACTTCGGGCTCCACGAATAGGTTCTTTTGCTCCGGTCGCTGCAAATGGCACCATGTATGTACCTAGGGTGTGCATGAAGATAACCTACACGTGAAGGGATATTTTTTTATCAAACACATAATTATTCCTGCAAAACCACACCGCCTAAATCGCAAAGCCACTACTACTACAATGTTATATATTTTATTCTGCATTGTCAATTGCAAAACATGTTTGCATTACATATTTGATGCAAATTTAATTATAGTTCAACCAACACGAGAAAACTACATTAAAAACATGTGTTTGATTGCTACATCATGGTAGCAAAAAAAACACATTGGTTAGTACCGTGCCAATTTTGATCTGAAGATTATCCTTTGTCTAAACAACAAAAGATATAATTTTTTAAGGGGTCCCCATCTTACAAAGTTTTTTTGTGGAGCCAACGGGCTCCACCCGTCGATTTCCATTAAAGAAACCGCCAAATCCTTATTACAATCATCCAACAGAAAATAAAAGAAGCAGACTAAGCCACGCCAACATCTAAGAGAAGCTGCACACCCCCTAACACCCAGCAGGCTCAGAAAGCCTCCAAGACACCCAGTTTTAAAACTCTTACAACTCAAGACTCAAATGTGACAACAAAGCTAGGCTGAAAGTAAACCCTGGCAGAACTTAAACACAACAGGCACCATAGACCAAACATTACAAACAAAACCGGAGTTCTTCAGCACTTTTCAATCTCCAATTCTTGCCACCGTGGGTGCCCAACCATGTGACCTGGTATAAGCCTCCCGGATCACCAGTTTTAGCTTCAGAACCCCCTCTTCAACTCTTCCTTGATCTTGATTTTTCTGCAAAATTGCCCAGTTATTAAGCACATTGCACAGCCTGTAAATGATATTCGCCGGGTCACTAACAACATCTCTATTGAAACACACATCATTACGAGTTTTCCAGAGCACCCAGCACACAGCTGAAGCTCCACACATAACTAGGTGTCTTTGATCTTTAGGGAAGGATTTTATCCAATTCCCAAATAGATCAGTAGTATTTTCAGGAGGCCTCACTAATTGAAAAGCACAAAGAATCACTTGCCAAACCAACTTGGCCAAAGCACAAGAGAAGAGCAAGTGATCAATGCTTTTAGTTTTGTTGCAGAAGTGACAATGAGGATCTCCAGTCCAACCTCTCCTCAGTAAATTGTCTTTTGTGAGCACACTGCACTTAATCATCAACCACAGAAATATTCTCACTTTCATTGGTATTTTTGTCTTCCACAGAAATTTCTGTGGGAAGCTGCCTTCAGCTCTGAGTTGAAGATACAAATCTTTAACTCTGAATTTTCCAGAAGTTCCTATCTTCCATTTCACTGTATCTTTTCCATCAGATAACTGCACTCCATCCACCAAATTCTTCAGGTCCTCCCATTGCTGTAGAGTTTCACCAAACAGAGTTCTTCTGAATTGAATCATATCCCAACCTTGTTGTTTCAAATGTTTCACTGTAAATCCTTTCTGAAAAGATAACTGATAAAGTCTGGGAAATTGCACTGCAAGCGATGCATTATTCACCCATTTATCTTCCCAGAAAAGTGTTTTCTCACCTCCCATCATCACTCTCTCACTATACTATTGGAAAATATTATTCACAGACATCAGGCTCTGCCAGAAATGAGAACAACCAGGTCCCATTTTGGCTTGATCCAACACCTGATTAGCTAAGTACTTCCTACTCAGCATTGTTTGCCAGGTTCCCTGTGTATTTTCCAATTTCCACAGCCACTTGCACAACAAACTTTTATTCATTGTGGGTAAATCAAGCACACCCAGACCTCCACAATCTTTGGGGAGACAGACAGTGTGCCAATTCACCAGATGATACCTGTTCCTGTCATCCAATTCTTGCCATACCATTCTTTTTCTATGTATATCTGCTCTTTGGATAAAACCCTTTGGAGCTTCCAGGAAAGAGAGCATATATAGACACATACTAGTTAAACAAGCATTTACTAGAGTCACTCTGTCTCCAATTGAAAGCAGATTTCCTTTCCATCCAGAGATTTTCTTTGCAAACTTCTCTTCAACTGGAGCCCACTGAGAAACCGCTAGTTTCTTCTCATCAACTGGCATACCCAAATATTTCATGGGTAATTCAGCAGTTGGGCAAGTAAAGATCTCACTGTAACTTAGAGCCCTCTCTCTAGCTTCACCCAGACAGAAAATTTCACTTTTATGGAAATTGATTTTTAGTCCTGAGACTTGCTCAAACAGACATAGAATATACTTCACATTCCTTGCATTTTCCAAGCTGTCCTCAAGCAGCAAAATAGTGTCATCTGCGTATTGTAAGATTGAGATACCACCATCCACTAGATGTGGTACCAATCCTTTAACCAGACCTTCCTCTTGTCCTTTTTTCATCAGCAGAGCCAGTCCATCACCAACTACATCAAAGAGTAGAGGAGACAGAGGGTCTCCCTGCCTGACTCCAGCATAAGTAGGAAAGTAAGGTCCAATTTCATTATTCACTCTAATAGCAAATCTACCTCCTCTGACAACTTTCATAACCCAATCACAAAAAGTATCTCCAAATCCTTTTAATTGCATCATCTGATACAAAAAGGCTCAGTTAACTTTGTCGTAAGCCTTTTCAAAATCAATTTTGAAAAGGACTCCAGACATTTTTTTGTGGTGTATTTCATGAATTGTCTCATGCAAGATCACAATTCCTTCCATAATAAATCTATCCTTGATAAATGTTGTTTGAGTATCAGTGATAACTTTATGAATTATCAATCCCAGTCTGATTGCTAAAAAAATTGTTAGTATTTTGTAACTAACATTCAACAAACAGATGTGTCTGAATTTTTGTATAACATCTGCATCTGGGACTTTTGGGATTAGAGAAATAACTCCATGGTTTAATCTCTCAATATCCAATTGTCCAGAATGGAATTTATCTAGCATCTCTTTCAAGTCATGCTTAATTTCCTCCCAAAATTTCTGATAAAACTCTGCTGGCAGCCCATCTGGTCCAGCTGCTTTATCATGCTTTAATTCATCAATTGTTGCTTTAATTTCTTCCAGTGAAAATGGTCTGATTAAACTCTATCTATCTTCCTCAGTCAGTTGATCACACACAATACCATCCAATCTTAGGGAAGTAACAGGAGAAGGACCAAACAAAGCTTTGTAAAACTCAGTTACATGCTTTATTAAGTCATTATCTCCCATGATCTCCTGCCCATTGTGATTAAGTACTGAGATGTGGTTCTTTTTCCTTCTACCACTAGCTTTCAGATGGAAATACTTAGTGTTTCCATCTCCTTCTTTCAAATCCTTTTCCTTTGCCCTCTGGCGCCACTTTATCTCCGCATCTCTCAGAATTTTTTTAATCCTTATATGCATCTCCACCTGCAATTCTTTTTCCTGTACTGAAAGTGGAGTATGTTCCTCCTTTTTATCCAGCACATCCATCTTTTCTAGCAGCATTTTCTTCTCTTTCCTATAAGCCCCTTCTATATTTATATGCCAACCTTTAATATGTCTCCTTAATCTTCTCACCTTTTCCTACCATTTGTTAATATCATGTTTATGAAAAGTAACAGAGTTCCAGCTTTCTCTCACAATTTTCACAAATCCTTCTCTCTCCATCCAGCAGTTTTCATATCTAAATGAATTGCTATGTGGAGGAGTAGCTCCATATTTCAATAACAATGGCACATGGACAGAAATATCCCTATTCATCCCAGTAACCACAGCTAAAGGGTATGCCTGATCCCACTCAGCAGTCACCAGAACTCTGTCCAGTTTCTCAAAGGTGGGGTCAGGTAAATTGTTTGCCCAAGTAAATTGTCTACCCAGTAGTCTAATCTCTTTCAATCCATTCAAATCAATGATAGAATTAAATATGTGACTCCATTTGGGTAAAATACAAGGCTTATTCTTCTCACTTGTTTTCCTGATGATATTAAAATCACCACTTATGACTTTAGCTCCCTTGCACTTATTACACAATTGTGCAAATTCTGCAAGGAAACTCTCCTTGTCCTCCACCTGAGCTGGACCATAAACAACTATCAAATGCCAGCATAATATAGACACTCTGTCAGATAGCTTCATTCTGATAAAATGCTTCCCAGTCTCAGTCTCCAAAACCTCTTGATAATCTGTATCTACCCCAAGAAGTATACCACCAGATCTTCCTACTGGAGGCACACTTTCCCAGGCAAAATTTCTATTCCCTACAATTTTCTTAAGCCAGTTAGGAGTGAAGTTGCTTTTTATGGTCTCACACAAGCCAATGAAGCAAACCCCTTCCTCCCTAATTGTCTCTCTCAGGAACCTTTGTTTGTCAGGGTGTTCCACTCCCCTGATATTAACAAAGCAACATGTCATTTTTATTTTTTGGGGGTCTTCCCCTCTTTTTAACCAGCTCCACCCTGAAAACAGGGGAGCACAGTTTAACTATTTTGTTAGCTGGCTTGCTTAACTGAGTCCTACAAGGACTAGTATGCATTGTCAGCTCCTCATCACTTTTTTCTGCAAGCCCATCTTCCATTTCTGTCACCTGAGTGAACAGATCTAGACTTTTTGGCTGCAGTAAATCTTTATTTTTCTTACTTTCCTCATACACTATTTTCCTAGTTTGTTCTAGGCTCTTAATAACAGAAACAATAGAGTTCATCTCATTGTTTTTGTCAGAAATTACTCCTAGTTTATTATTCATATCAAGAAGTGTTTCATCAGAGGAATTGAGAATAGTAGGAATATTGTTATTACCTGGAATTTCATTCTGCTTGGCCGCACGCTTCATAGCTAGTTCAGTCCTATCTGCATCCTCTTGATCTCTCAATCTTGAGCACCTCCTAGGCTCCTCACTTGCCATTTTGCCTTTATTCTTCTCATTCTCTATCTTCACTTCAACCAGCTCTTCCCTTGATCTTGAATCAGCAGTAATTTTCTGCACTTTTGTATTAAAGGACTCTTGTGATTCAATCATTTCCTCTTCCTCTTGCTCAACCAGTCTATCTTGGCTATCTTCAAAATCAACCAATTCTTCTTCTCTTTCTTCTTCTTCAGCTTTTCCCTCATCTTCTCCTGACTGCTTATTATCTTTTGTTAATTCTATGTTTTGAGACATATTCATTTCCTCCAGCTTTTCTTCTCTGTTCTGCACATTGCTAACATGCTCACCCATACCTTCCATATTTATGGTTTTCTCCTTGGACATGTCATCATTCTTCTTTTCAACTTGTATCACATCCTCTGAAGCCTTGAGTTTTTTGGCAGCTCTAGCTTGTTCTTCTTCATCTACATTCTGTTTAGATTCTTTCACTTTCTCTACTTCTCTAGGAATAGACTCAATATCTGGCAAAGTCCCTTCTTCCAGCACTCTTTCTATTGAAAAGGTTATATTATACATCCAAGGCTTCACTGTAAACTATTTGACCATTGGGAATTTTGTGATGCTTCTCACATCCACCTGAAATCTCACCACATCCAGATCTGATAGAATCTGCATATCAACATCATCTACTACCCCAATCAGAGAACCCACCTCACAAATACCCTTGTAGTGCTTCATCTCATCAGGGACACCTTCTGCTCTAGCCCACACAGAATATAATCTGCCCATAAGAACAACCTTCTTGGTTACTGCAACAACTTTGATATAAGCACCAGTTCCCTTCAACTTAAACTCATCAAATTCCATCATTATCTTTAGCTTTTCTACACTAGGAAATTGCACAACGAAATCCTTTCCTTTTTCCACTACTTTCCAAGTCCATTGCCACTGGAATTGATCAATCAGATCACCATAAAGAGTGGTAGCAGTAAGATACCCACTGACAACCTGGATCAAACCAAGTGTGGATTTTTTTGCCATCTTCTTCTTAGTTCTTACTTGCTGTGCAGAGAAGAAACCTAACTCAGGATCAGCCAGGCCTACAGCAGGCATTACTGGTTTGGGTTGATGTGGCCAAACACACCTTCTGGTGATATGAGTATCCTTCTCACACACTAAACAATTCACCTTAATCAAACATTCTTTTGAGCTGTGCCCATCAGCCTCACATTTGTAACACACCACATTTTTGTTTGTCACACGCACTAACTTCGCCGCATTCAGAGCTGAAGAATTGTTAGTGGTTACCTTTGGCACAGATGACTGTCCAGAGCTTTGTGATGTAGATGAGGAAGTCTTCCGCTGCCACTGCGTCGGTTGTCGAGGGAAAGGGCGTGGAGGAGATGATCTGGGAGGATTGATGATGCCTCTCGACATCCCACCACCTACAGCATCCCTTTGCATATCCTAGTTTCTCTCCCGATCCGATCTCTCTTCTCTTCTGCATCGCTCCTCCCCACCTCTCTCTTGATTTCTGTGAGCCATCTTGCGCCTCGTCGGTTTCCACTGCTTCTTCTTCTTCCCGGCAGCAACCTCCTTCGCCGGCGACAAGAGCACCTCCTTGTACGACCGCCTCTCCTTCTCTCCCGTCGCCTCCCTGGTGGCCACTGCCGCAATTTGAGGATGTCAACGGTGACACCCCTATCTTATCCCCTTTTGTTGGGCCAAATAGGCCCGGCCCAAAATCATGAGTAACTGACAACCCGGTCGACACCTGCATCTTCTCCTTCTGAACTTGCATTTTAACTGACGACTCAGTTGAACCTGCATCCTGTCCGACCTCCGCCGACGATCGGTACAACCACCATCCCGGCGTAGAGCTCAGCATTCTCTGGGGCATCGAAGCCACCATCTTAAATTATATTAGTATTTTAATTGAACCATCCTTCACTATATAAAATTGGCCAAACAATGACATTGTTTGTAAATACCATCGGAACAAATAATGAACAGACATGTGTACCACCTCATTAAGACGCTCTAATAAACTATTCCAAGTTATGAAGTGATTTCCAACTAAATCATGCCTGAAGGAAATGTTTGGGTGGCGAGACCCCAACACCAACTCAACTGAACTTCGATATCGTGAAGTCCAAGATAATCTTTTTTCTTGGACGGTTGATTCTGTTGGGCCATGTCCCTCCACATGGAGGTGTGTTGGCAGCCCAACATCAGCCCAAGAAGTCCAACACGTATCAACTGTTGATCGAGGTTCGCATCCAACGGCTGAGGTGCCTCCTTGAGAGGTATAAAGGAGAAAACCCTAGCCACTTTGGTGGCGGTGTGAGACTGAGAGCAAGAGAGCAAGCCAAGAACGTGGCTGCTCTGTGAGAGGGTGAGAGAACACACTAGAACACCACAACCAAGTGAGAAGAGGGGAAGAAGAAGAAGAGGTGAATCTGTCCAGATTTCTGAGTTCTGACCGATCTGTCTTCAAGCTGGTGTTTGGAGGCTCAAACATGCTTGGATTGGCTCCAAACTTGGTGATCTCGTTCCTGACTTTGAGTACTTTGATCCGGTTACACCGTTTGAGATTTGAGTCAGTGGAGGTTCAGATTTGAGAGCAGTTTAGTCAGGTCGGACTGCTGCAGTTTTAGCACAGAGTAGTTTTGGGAGACGAACAGTTTGGGTAGGCAAACGGTGTCCGATTGAGCTGATTTATGGTTAGTATGTTGGGAACTCATATGTCTACTTGTCTACCAAGTTTCGTGCTGATTGGATCTGCGGTTTGAGAGCAGTTCGCTGATTGCTGAAGAGGACAGAAACTGTGATATCTCTATCTTTGTTGTATCTTACCTCTTGTGGTTGTTATTGTTGTTGCCGGTGGGCAAAAAGGAGAAGTGTGTTGTAATCTCTAGAGGTTCTAGAGAGACTCTGTACCAAGGTTGCTCATAGTGAAGCTTGCGTGGACCGGTTGGTCCACACCCGTGGTTTTTCCCTCCTCACCTTGAGGAGGTTTTCCACGTAAATCCTTGTGTCACTTGTGCATTGTGTTTGTGTTTATATTTCTGCTGCATCTATTGGTTGAAACTATCCTTAAGTTTATTCACACAAGCAAGTAGTGGTTTGCTCGGGTTGTGCATCACGCCCTGGCTATCCCCATATCAAAGTGGTATCAGAGCTGAGGTTCAGCTAGTACTCAATTTTCAGCAAGGTTTGCTTTCAGTTGACTGCAGTTTGCTTGTGTGATAGATGGAAGTGAATACCAACATAATGATATCATTGAACGGTGCAAATTATCAAGCTTGGAAGAGCAAGATGAAGGATTTGTTGTACGTAAAGGAATACTGGAAGCCAGTGTTCACCACTGAGATGCCCGATGACATGAAGCAAGATCAGTGGGATGTACTTCATCTACAAGCTTGTGGGTTCATTCGACAATGGGTTGATGACAATGTTTTGAACCATATCATTGATGAGACACGTGCACACACCTTATGGCAGAAATTGGATGAGTTGTATGCTCGCAAAGAAGGTACCAACAAGATGTTCTTGATCAAGAAATTGATGTGTTTGAGATATAAGGAGGGAACTCAAATTGCAGATCATGTAAATGAGTTTCAGGGCATTATAAATCAGCTATCTTCAATGGGAATCACATTTGAAGATGAAGTGAGGGCCCTGCTGCTACTTGGCTCATTACCGGATACTTGGGAGACCTTTAAGGTCACCGTTTACAATTCAGCACCTAATGGCATTGTCACTTGGAACCTTGTGAAGACCAGGGTGCTAAATGAAGAGTCCAGAAAAATTGCTGATAAGGACGGTTCTTCTTCACACTCAGAAGTGTTGGTGACTCAGTCACGGGGGAGAAGCAAGAGTAGAGGTCCAGGAAAGGGAGAAAGAAGTAGAAGCAAATCAAAGGGCAAGTATGCTGATTTTGTGTGCCATCACTGTCATGAGAAGGGCCACATCAAGTGGCATTGTGAACAATGGAAGAAGGACAAAAAAAAGAAGAAGCATGTTCAGAAACAAGCCGACAGTGATAGTGACAGTGAGGGAGGCCGTATTTCTGCAGTTGAGGAGATCATTTCTCTTATGTATGAAGAACATGATGGCAGATTTGGTCCTACTGTTGAGGAGAGGATCACTGTAGTTTCAGATGATACCATCAACCTTGCAGATGGTGATGATATGACTTGGATTCCGGACAGCGGTGCTACCATACATGCTACATCTCGTAGAGAGCTTTTCACCAACTACACAGCCGGTGATTTTGGTGTTGTGAAGATGGGGAACAATGATAGAGCACAAATTATTGGAAGAGGAGATGTGCACTTGGAGACTGAAAATGGTACGACACTAGTCCTCAAGTCAGTGAGGCATGTTGAGGCCCTTCGGCTCAACATTATCTCAGTCGGGTTGCTTGATAAAGATGGGTACTTGAGCAGATTTGGAAATGCACAGTACAAGCTCACCAAAGGAAATCTGATTGTTGCAAAAGGTAACATGGTTTTAGTTTTGTATCATGTTCATGCTAAACTTTCTGCCGCTTGTGTCAATGCATTACAGAAAGAAGACGCATGTGCTTTATGGCACAAGAGACTTGGGCACATGAGTGAGAAGGGATGACAGTGCTAGTCAAGAAAAATTTGTTGAAAGGTGTGAAAGGTGTTCACATCAAGAAGTGTTCAGATTGCCTCGCAGGGAAGCAACACAGAGTTGCATTCAAGAGTCAAGCTCCTCACAAGAAACCTGAGGTGTTGGACTTTGTACATTCCGATGTTTGCAAAATATCGGTGAGGTCAATGGGTGGAGCAAAGTACTTTGTCACCTTTATTGATGACTTTTCCAGAAAAGTTTGGGTCTATGTTTTGAAGACCAAAGATCAAGTACTAAGTGTATTCAAGCAATTCCAAGTCTCAGTTGAGAGAGAAACTGAGAAGAAGATCAAGTGCCTTCGCACTGATAATGGGGGAGAGTATATTGGCCCATTTGATGCCTATTGTAAGGAGCAGGGAATTAGGCACCAATTTACTCCTCCGAAGACACCACAGCTGAATGGTCTTGCTGAGAGGATGAATAGGACAATTGTGGAGAGAGTTAGATGCTTGCTGTCAAGTTCAAAGCTACCGAAACATTATTGGGGAGAAGCTTTGTTGGCTGCAGTTTATCTTATCAATCTCTCACCAAGTTATCCATTGCAAGGAGACATTCCTAACAAGGTCTTTTATGGCAAGGAAGTCTCATATGATCACCTGAAGGTTTTCGGGTGCAAGGCCTTTGTTCATATCCCTCAAGATGAGAGGTCAAAGCTTGATTCAAAGACACGATAGTGCATATTTCTTGGCTATGGAGGTGATCAGTTCGGCTACAAGTTGTTTGATCCAATAGCAAGAAAAGTTGTGAGAAGCCGTGATGTTGTGTTTGTTGAAGACCAAACAATTGAGGATATTGTGAAGAATAAAGTTCCAGAGTCAATTTCGGTGGGTGTTCCTCCTCAAAGACAACAGCAAGACAGAGATGATTCTGACCCAGAACCTGCAGGCTCAGCTCCACCAGAAGCTAAAAATGATGATGCAGAAGATGTGCAAGATGATGCACATAGTGGAATAGGTGGAGAAGAAGATGCTCACCAGCAGCAAGAGTATGATGATGCTGAAGAAAATGATCATGATCAGCAAGAAGCACCAGTACCAGATAGTCCACCAGCAGCTCCACTCAGACGGTCCAGCAGAGACCATGTTCCTAACACTAGGTATGCATCAGGTCAATATGTGGTGTTATTGTCTGATGGTTCAGAACTTGAGTGCTTTTCAGAGGCAATGAAAGATGAGAACAAGAAGGAGTGGAATAAGGCTATGCAAGAAGAGATAGATTCCTTGCATAAGAATCATACATATGAGCTGGTGAAGTTGCCCAAGGGCAAGAAAGTTCTGAAGAACAAGTGGGTCCACAGAATCAAGCAAGAAGAGCACACGTCACATCCGAGGTACAAGGCCAGGCTAGTTGTGAAAGGATTCAGCCAAAGGAAGGGTATTGACTTTGATGAAATATTCTCTCCGGTGGTGAAGATGACATCTATAAGAATGATCCTTGGCGTGGCAGCAAGTCTCAACTTGGAAGTTGAGCAAATGGATGTGAAGACAGCTTTCATACATGGAGAGTTGGAGGAAGAAATCTACATGGAGCAACCTGAGGGTTTTCTTGTTAAAGGCAAAGAAGACTATGTGTGCAAGCTGAAGAAAAGTCTCTATGGCCTGAAACAAGCACCAAGACAATGGTACATGAAGTTTGAATCTGTCATGGGGGAACAAGGCTACAAGCGATGTAGCTCAGACCATTGTGTATGTATTAAGAGGTTCTCAGGTGATGATTATATCATTCTGTTGCTCTATGTTGATGATATCTTGATTGTTGGCAAGAATGTCACTAGGATTGCTAGACTAAAGAAAGAGTTGAGCAAAAGTTTTGCCATGAAAGACTTGGGTCTAGCAAAGTGTATTCTCGGCATGAGAATTGAGAGAGAGAGAAAATCCAACAAGTTGTACTTGTCTCAAGAGAAATATATTGAGAAAGTACTTCGTAAGTTCAAGATGGATGAAGCAAGGGAAGTCAGTTGTCCACTAGTGATACGTCCAAAACGTATCTACTTTCTCGAACACTTTTGTTATTGTTTCTACTCTAATTTGTGTGTTTTGAATACAACTAACACGGACTGACGCTGTTTTCAGCAGAATTGCTCTGGTGTCTCGTTTTTGTGCAGAAATCCAACTTCCAGTAAAAATTCGGGAAAAATCATGAAAAATCCTATTTCACCAGAAGACCCACGGAGCTAGAAGACAGGAGGGAGAAGGGGCTCGAGGGGCTGTCACGCACAGGTGGCGCGGCCCAGCCCTGGTTGCGCCACCCCTGCGTGAGGGGGCCCCAGAACCCCTCTCGACCTCCCCTCTCGCGTACATATACCCCCTGACGACATAATATCAGGGAGACGGCGTTTTTCCCAGATAGACTTCCGCTGCGCTGCCGCCATCAGAAACCGCGATTCGGAACCAGAAACTCCGTTCTGGCACCCTGCCGGGACAGGGATTCGGAGGAGATCTTCATCACCATCACCACCGACGCTCCTCCATCGACCATCCATGACTCCCCCATCCATGTGTGAGTAATTCCCCCGCTGTAGGTGAGGGGATGGTAGGGATTGGATGAGATTGTTCATGTAATTTGATATGAGATTGATAGGTCATAGTGCCTAGTATCTTTATTTAGTGCCTATGACATTGTTGCAACTTGTTGTGCTTAATGCTTGTCACTTTGGGCCCGAGTGCCATGATTTCAGATCTGAACATGTTATTATTTCTATGATGATACTTGTTGTTTATGGTCTTACCTACAAGTTGTATACACATATTGTTGTCCGGAACCCGATGCCCCAAAGTGACAGAAATTGGGATAACCGGAGGGGATGGCTATGATGTGAGGATCACATGTGTTCACCGAGTGCTAATGCTTTGCTCCGGTACTCTATTAAAAGGAGTACCTTAATTACCAGTAGTTTCCCTTGAGGCCCTGCTGCAACAGGCTGGTAGGACAAAAGATGTCGGGCAAGTTTCTTCTTGCGAGCACGTACGACTATATACGGAACACATGCCTATGATTGTTTGTACTAGGATGCTTTATCATTATTTATCTGCAATGCCCATGTCTCATTGATTTCATGAATTATCTTATCCATGCAACGCCCGTAATCCATCCCTATGCCTACAGTATTTGTTCCTACTGCTTACTACCGTTACTATTACCGCTGCTATTTTACTACTGCTGTTACTGTTTCACTACTGTCACTGCTATAAAACTGTTGCTACTGATAAACCACTGCGAGCAAGACTATTTCCAGGTGCAGCTGAATTGACAACTCATCTGTTAAGGCTTGCATATATTCTTTGGCTCCCCTTGTGTCGAATCAATAAATTTGGGTAATACTTCCCTCGAAGACTGTTGCGATCCCCTATACTTGTGGGTCATCAAGACTATTTTCTGGCGCCGTTGCCGGGGAGCATAGCTTTATTTGTAAGTTCGCTGCAATCCTTTCATCATGGGTAAACCTCGTGATGGAAAAGTTTCTATATTGCCATCCACTACAAGAAGAGGTACGACTCTCAACACCTCTGTTGCTCTTGATTCGCCATCTGTTATGAGTAAGTTGCTTACACCACCACACCCACACGCTACTGCTACTACTTCTGCTGAGATTGAAAATGCCACTGGTAATTTGGATGATGCTTCTACTGTGCTTGATGAGAGAGGTTCACTAGGTTCCTTTTTAGATGCTACTATTGCTAGAGCTAAGTTGGGAAACACCACTGTTACACCTGTTAGTTCACCTGAGTCTAGGGAATGTCCTAGTGATGATTATGATGATGATGCTTACATAGAGCTTAATGATGATTTTATTGCAGAAGCACGTGCTGCTCGTAATGCAGGTAATGTTAAAGAACTTCTTGCCAGACGTTCTGTTAGATATAATTTGTCTCCTGATCTTATTGCAGAAGCACGTGCTGCTCGTAATGCAGGTAAGTTCAATCAAGCGTGTTGAGACCATCAAAGTTGGTCAAATTATTTGTTCAGAGTGAAAGCCCAAGGAAGAATATCAAATTGTTATGGTTGGGACGATACCTATCAAAGTTGAGGTAACATAAGCATTAAGTGAAGTGCAAAGTTTTGCCTTATAAAAAGTTAGTTTGGTAACAAGACTTGATCAACCTTGTTAACAAAGTGATTTTATATGAACGAAACTTCGTTTTCACCGCATCCACTCCATCTCACTTGTATTTACTTTCATCAAAATGTTATTCCTTCAGTTTAGTTGTATGATTAAGAGTATCTCAGAGCTGCTGCATGCTTGGTTTTGATTTGCTTGAAATCTTTTCATCTTCGTTTTTATGAATTTTTATCGATATGCCAAAAATCCTCGAAAATAAAGTTTCTCGAAAAATTCCAGAAAATTCTTTATAAATTTTTATGTCAAAAATGGGGCAGAGAGACACCTGGGAGGCACCAGGTGGGGCAGCCACGCCACCTCACACACAGGTGGCGTGGCCCAGCCCTGGCCGCGCCACCCATGTGTGAGAGGGCCCCACCAGGCCCCTCACTCATCTCTTCTTCCCCAGCTCTTTCTCTCTCCCGAAAAACACCGCCCCATTTGCTCAAGCTCGAGTTCTTGCAGTTCTTGCTACTCGTGTGATGCGACAGAAAAGAGCTGTGGCGTTTAGTTGATGTGGGAGCAGTAAGTCCTTGTGCGTGGTGATGACCAGCCCGTTGGGAACCCCTAGAGGAAGGTATGATGAGTGTAGCAGCAAGTTTTCCCTCAGTTAAGAAACCAAGGTATATCGAACAGGAGAAGAGAGACGATGACGACTGAAGGTGTTTGTGGAACCTGCACACACACAAACAAATACTTTGTCCCCAACTTGCGATGAGGTTGTCAATCTCACCGGTTTGCTTGAAACAAAGGTTATGAGTGTATCGAGTGGAAAACAGTAGTAATATGCGAGTAAAATAAATAGTGCGGGAAAAGTAAACAGGTGATTGCAATATGATTAAAATAGGACCGGGGTCCACAGTTCACTAGTGGTGTCTCTCCATAGATAAATAACATGCTGGGTAAACAAATTACAGTTGGGCAA
This sequence comes from Dactylis glomerata, assembly GCA_007115705.1. Classification (NCBI taxonomy): domain Eukaryota; kingdom Viridiplantae; phylum Streptophyta; class Magnoliopsida; order Poales; family Poaceae; genus Dactylis; species Dactylis glomerata. The sequence goes on from QXEO01000218.1 coordinate 3,438,592, forward strand.
TTGATAGAATAAAGATAACGTGATATGTCAAGAAGATCACTATGAGATTTACTCTGGGCATTACAACAAAATACATAGACCGCCATCCAACTGCATCTATGACTAATAATCCACCCCTGGGGATATCATCCGAACACCCCAAAAGTATTAAGTTGCGAACAACAGATAATTGCATTAAGCAAAGTGTGTAATGTAAACAAAGCATATGCCCTTGAGCATATGAATGTTGTTTTCTCCCTAGTAGCAACAGCACATCTACCACCTTAGAGGTTTCTGTCACTCCCCCAGGTGAAATAGAGACATGAACCCACTATCGAGCATAAATACCCCCTCTTGGAGTCACTAGCAACTACTCGGCCAAGATAGCTACTAACAACGGAGAGCATGCAAGATCATAAACAACATAGAGATAACAAAAGATATAATTCAGTATAGCAACTTAATCATAAACACCAATATTCATCGGATCCCAACAAACCAACATCATAGAATTACATAACGGTGATCTCAATCATGTAGGGCAGCTCATGAGATCTAAACATGAAGCACATGGTGGAGAAGACAACCATCTAGCTACTGCTATGGACCCATAGTCCAAGGTAGACTACTCACTCATCGCTCCGGAGGCAAGCATGGCGATGAAGAAGACCTCCGGTGGCGATTCCCCTCTCCGGCAGGGTGCCGGGAAGAGCTTCTGGACCCTCCCGATCTTCGGGTCGACGGCGGCGGCGGATCGCGATGTATTTTGGAAAACTGATCGGGCCCTTAGGTTTTTCTCGTCAGGGGGTATATATAGGCGAAAGGACGAAGTCAGAGGAGGGACCACGGCCCCTCACACGGGCCCGGCGCGGCCAGGGGGGTGGCCGCGCCGCCCCTGTGTGTGGGGGCCACGTGGCCCCCCTCCGTCAGGTCTTCGGATGTTTGGGAGCTTCCCCGTAAAATATGACTTCAGGAACTTGTTTCGTCTAATTCCGAGAATATTTCCTGTGTATCACTTCTGAAACACAAAAATAGCAGAATACAGGAAACTGGCACTGTGGCACTTCGTTAATAGGTTAGTTCCGGAAAATGTATAAAAGTACCACTAAGTGTAACGAAACAATAGGCAAATGGTGTAAAAACAAGCATGGAGCATCAAAAATTATAGATACGTTTGAGACGTATCAAGCATCCCCAAGCTTAACTCCTGCTCGTCCTCGAGTAGGTAAGTGATAACAAAAGAATAATTTTTGAGGTGACATGCACCTACACAATCTTGATCATATATGTAAGCATTGGTGAGCTGGGATCAATAGAACTTAAAACATGGGCATGAAAGATATAATCATGACAATAAGAACTTAGCAACCATGTTGTAAACATGCAAATGAACACAAACAAAAGATCATGATAATGAAACAATGAAAGTCAAACGTGTGTTCAAATCATAAGGAAAAACATACAAATGGTTTTCAGCTTGTCCTTCAAAGAGAGCAAAACATAAATGCATAGGACACCTCAAAGTTTAAGAGGGCGACTAGATACAAATAATTTAAGAACAAGTGAAACCAACAATATGAGTCAATCAATGAACTTTGGGACAATGCATATCACACTAAGAATGACAACTATGCTCTCTTAATGGTGCATAAAGAAAGAAGGTGGTGACTCAACATAAAAGTAAAAGAAAGGCCCTTCGCAGAGGGAAGCAGTGATTTAAACATGTGCTAGAGCTTTTCATTTGTAAAACAGAGATAAAACTTGATTTTGAGAGGTGGTTGTCTTTGTCAACGACTGGCAATGGGGTTCTTACTATCTTCCATACAAAAATAAAGCAAGTTTTTGAGAGAGAGAGATTGGCACTCTTGTGCTCTTTTTATAAAACTTGGCACTCCTCCCCACCTTTTCCTTTCACATACCATGGCTAACCGATTCCATCGGGTGTCCACCAACATTCACATTCTTTGGAGGAGTGCCTTTTTTCTCTTTTTTTCCTTTTTTTTGGAATAAGCAATATGGAAGATAGCAAATCCGACCACTATGTCCCCATGAGCTGAAAACAGTGTCACAAAACGAGAAGTATTTTGAAGGTTTTTGAAAGGTAGCACACGAAAATTTTACTTTGGAATGGCTTACAAATACCATGCATAGGAATTTATAGTGGACACAATGGAAAACTTTGGCTTTTAGGAGTTGGATGCACGAGTAGAGCTCATACTCAGTACAAGGCGAGGGCTAGCAAAAGACTGGGAGCGACCAACTAAGAGAGCAATAATGGCCATAATCATGCAAAGTGACAAAGCGACATTAAAAGAAGCATACGATGGCATCAAAAGTCAAAAACTAAATGATCATGAAGGCTAATGGCGACTTTGGAAGAGTCTAACATGTGTGAGCATGCGTCAAGTCAACCCAAATAAAGCATCAAGGAGAAAACCAAAATAATGCTTCCATACAATAAAAACAACGCATGATTTTTTCAAAGGCTCATTAAGCAATCTCAGTTATTTGAGACAAGTCATGCTACAGCAAAACCACTAAGCATACTATCAAAAAGACATCAAGCATGACATGAAAAAGCCTAAGCCGCAGTCTACACAAGCTCCTTCTTGTACCACTATTTTGCACAAAGCTTTGTCTCTTTTCCAACACCATTTGAAAATTTTATAAACACCTCTTTTGATGAAAACCAATGAAGATCAGAGGCAAAAATACACCTTGATGAAAAGATATGACAAGATCTGAACGCATATCAAGGCGAAAACGAAAACCAAAAGCAGTAGCAGAAAAAGTAGAACACTCGATTTTTAATAAGAGTGAAAACTAGAGCGTTCTTTGCAAATGAAAACGAGTACATCTCCTCCAAAGGAAATTTGTTGGGGTCCAACCATTTATTGCAGCAAACAAACAAACTAAACCAACTAAGAAAACTAAAACAACTGACGCTCCAAGAAAAACACATAGTGCATGAAGCAATAAAAATATAGTGTTTTGAAAGGTGACCTGATTTTTGCCGATGAAGAAGGGGTGCCTCGGGGGCATCCCCAAGCTTTGACGCTTGTACTTCTTGGATATTTCTTGGGGTGATGCATGGGCATCCCCAAGCTTGAGCTTTTGTCCATTCTTCAACTCATCTCATCATTCTCCAATCCCTACACTTGAAAACTTCCTTCATACAAAACTAAACACAATTCTATTAGCAACATTAGTGTAAGCATAAAATATATTCAACCTCTTTTAGCTTCAGGTTTCAACCCAAAACCACCACATATAAAGTATATACTACTGTAGCAACTTCCACAAGAGTTCCATGATCAAAAAGAACTCAAAAGAAAGCGATAAAGTGGCAAAAACAAATATTGGCAGAAATCTGTCAAAACTGGACAGCTGATAATGGACGAATTTTTGAGGGATCTTCCGTTGCTCAAATCAAAAAGTGTTCAACTAAGAAAAGTTTGGATATAACCTGGGGCATATGCACAAGAAATCGCAGGTCTAAAAGATAAACAGAGAATTTTCACGAATTTTTACGTTGCAGCACCGAAAACAGTTTCAGGACAGCAATAACCCCAAATCTTTACCTCACTCAAATTAGAGGCTTCTCTTGGTACAAAAACGAAATAAACAAGATAAGGAGCGGTCATTACAGTAGTAATGACTTCCAAGACTCAAATAAAAGAAAAAGTACTGAAAAGTAAACAATGGGTTATCTCCCAAGAGTGCTTTTCTTTAACGCCTTTGAGCTAGGCGCAGAAAATTGCGAATCAAGTAATATCAAATGATGAAGCATCAAGCTCATAATTTGCTCTAAGAATAGAGTCAAAAAGTAATTTCTTTCTTTTCCTAGGGAAGTGTTCCATACCTTTCTTAAGTGGGAATTGATACTTGATAGTGCCTTCCCTCATATCAATGATAGCACCTACAGTTCGAAGAAAGGGTCTTCCCAAAATAATAGGACATGAAGCATGGCATTCAACGTCCATAACAAGAAAATCAACGGGAACAAGGTTATTGTTAACCACAATAAGAATATCATTAATCCTTCCCAAAAGTTTCTTCTTAGCAACATCAGCAATAGGAACATCAAAATAACATTTTTCAAGCGGTGGTAAATCAAGCATGTCATAAATCTTTCTAGGCATGATGGAAATACTAGCACCTAGATCACATAAAGCATGGCAATCATAACCATTAACATGCATATCAATGATGGGTTCCCAACCATCTTCTAACTTCTTGGGAACAGAGGCTTTTTGCTTCAACTTTTCATCTCTAATCTTTATGAGAGCATTGGTAATATGCTTAGTAAAAGCAATATTTAAAGAACTAGCATTGGGAGTCAAAGCAAGCTTTTGCAAGAACAAAATAACTTCAGATATATTGCAGCCATCAACATCAAAATCATTAAAGGAAATAGAGCTATCATCTCCCACACTCCGAAAAATTTCAGCACTCTTTTGAGAAAAAGTTTTGGCAGTTTTAGGCTTTTTAACACAAGGAGTGGGAGTTTTCTCTACACCAATCAAAGTAAGAGGATTGTTATCAGTAGGAGCAACATCATTAGAGGTAGTAATAGTACATACCTTCATCTCTCTAGCCATCTCATCTTCTCTTTCCCACCTGGCATGCAATTCCGCTAACAATCTAATATTTTTATCAATTCCAACTTGGGTAGCATTAGAGGCAGCAACAATATTGCTCACATTCACATCATTAGGAAACACTTTTAATTTCAGAAGTTCAACATCATGAGCAAGGCTATCAACTTTAGAAGCAAGAATATCAATTTTGCCTAACTTTTCCTCAACAGACTTGTTAAAAGCAGTTTGTTTACCGATGAAGTCCTTGAGCATTACCTCAAGCTCGGAGGGCGCGGCCCTAGTGTTGTTGTAGGAGTTACCATAAGAATTACCATAACCATTACCGTTGGTAGAAGGATACGGCCTATAATTGTTACTAGCAAAATTGTTCCTATAAGCATTGTTATTAAAATTGTTATTTCTAATGAAATTCACATCAACTTGCTCTTCTTGAGCAACCAGAGAGGCCAAAGGAACATTATTAGGATCAACATGAGTCCTATCATTAGCAAGCATAGCCATAATGGTATCAATCTTATCACTTAAGGAAGAGGTTTCCTCAACAGAATTTACCTTCTTACCATGTGGAGCTCTCTCGGTGTGCCATTCGGAATAATTTACCATCATGTTGTCGAGTAGCTTTGATGCGGCGCCCAATGTGAGGGACATAAAAGTGCCTTCAGCAGCTGAATCAAGTAGGTTCCTTGAAGAAAAATTCAGTCCTGCATAAAAAGTTTGGATAATCATCCAAGTAGAGTCCATGAGTGGGGCAATTCTTTACCATAGATTTCATTCTTTCCCAAGCTTGAGCAACATGTTCATTATCAAACTGAGTAAACTTCATAATATTGCTACGCAACGATATAATCTTAGCAGGAGGATAATATCTACCAATAAAAGCATCCTTACACTTAGCCCATGAATCAATACTATTCTTAGTCAAAGACAGCAACCAATCTTTAGCCTTTCCTCTCAAAGAAAAAGGAAACAACTTGAGCTTAATAATATCACTATCAACATCCTTATATTTCTGCATCTCACATAGCTCAACAAAATTGTTGAGATGAGCTGCAGCATCTTCAGTACTAGCACCAGAAAATTGCTCTTTCATAACAAGGTTCAATAAAGCAGGCTTGATCTCATAAAAGGTGGTAGCAGGAACAGTTGGTGCAATAGGAGTGCAGATAAAATCACTATTGTTCGTGCTAGCAAAGTCACACAACTTAGTGTTTTCAGGATTGGCCATTTCAGCAAAACGAAAGTAAACAAGTAAAAACAGCTACCAAGGATTCTAATTTTTTTGGGTTTTTGATAAAAAGCAATGCAGGTAAAATAAAATAAAGTAAAGCAAAAAAAATAACAAAGTAAAGAATGTGTGTGCGAAGAACTCCCCTCGCAGAAGTCTTCTCTCTTCCCCGGCAACGGCGCCAGAAAAGAAGCTGCTACTCGTGTGATGCGACAGAAAAGAGCTGTGGCGTTTAGTTGACGTGGGAGCAGTAAGTCCTTGTGCGTGGTGATGACCAGCCCGTTGGGAACCCCAAGAGGAAGGTATGATGAGTGTAGCAGCAAGTTTTCCCTCAGTTAAGAAACCAAGGTATATCGAACAGGAGAAGAGAGACGATGACGACTGAAGGTGTTTGTGGAACCTGCACACACACAAACAAATACTTTGTCCCCAACTTGCAATGAGGTTGTCAATCTCACCGGTTTGCTTGAAACAAAGGTTATGAGTGTATCGAGTGAAAAACAGTAGTAATATGCGAGTAAAATAAACAGTGCGGGAAAAGTAAACAGGTGATTGTAATATGATTAAAATAGGACCGGGGTCCACAGTTCACTAGTGGTGTCTCTCCATAGATAAATAACATGCTGGGTAAACAAATTACAGTTGGGCAATTGATAGAATAAAGATAACGTGATATGTCAAGAAGATCACTATGAGATTTACTCTGGGCATTACAACAAAATACATAGACCGCCATCCAACTGCATCTATGACTAATAATCCACCCCCGGGGATATCATCCGAACACCCCAAAAGTATTAAGTTGCGAACAACAGATAATTGCATTAAGCAAAGTGTGTAATGTAAACAAAGCATATGCCCTTGAGCATATGAATGTTGTTTTCTCCCTAGTAGCAACAGCACATCTACCACCTTAGAGGTTTCTGTCACTCCCCCAGGTGAAATAGAGACATGAACCCACTATCGAGCATAAATACCCCCTCTTGGAGTCACTAGCAACTACTCGGCCAAAATAGCTACTAACAACGGAGAGCATGCAAGATCATAAACAACATAGAGATAACAAAAGATATAATTCAGTACAGCAACTTAATCATAAACACCAATATTCATCGGATCCCAACAAACCAACATCATAGAATTACATAACGGTGATCTCAATCATGTAGGGCAGCTCATGAGATCTAAACATGAAGCACATGGTGGAGAAGTCAACCATCTAGCTACTGCTATGGACCCATAGTCCAAGGTAGACTACTCACTCATCGCTCCGGAGGCAAGCATGGCGATGAAGAAGACCTCTGGTGGCGATTCCCCTCTCCGGCAGGGTGTCGGGAAGAGCTTCTGGACCCTCCCGATCTTCGGGTCGACGGCGGCGGCGGATCGCGATGTATTCTGGAAAACTGATCGGGCCCTTAGGTTTTTCTCGTCAGGGGGTATATATAGGCGAAAGGACGATGTCAGAGGAGGGACCACGGCCCCTCACGCGGGCCCGGCGCGGCCAGGGGGGTGGCCGCGCCGCCCCTGTGTGTGGGGGCCACGTGGCCCCCCTCCGTCAGGTCTTCGGATGTTTGGGAGCTTCCCCGTAAAATATGACTTCAGGAACTTGTTTCGTCCAATTCCGAGAATATTTCCTGTGTATCACTTCTGAAACACAAAAACAGCAGAAAACAGGAAACTGGCACTGTGGCACTTTGTTAATAGGTTAGTTCCGGAAAATGTATAAAAGTACCACTAAGTGTAACGAAACAATAGGCAAATGGTGTAAAAACAAGCATGGAGCATCAAAAATTATAGATACGTTTGAGACGTATCAGTTCTTCACCTGGATTTTTCGATCTCCTTGCTCAGCCCAACATTTCTGCTGAAATTTGGATCATTTGCTCTCCGGTATGTGACTCCTCCACTTATCCAAGTAGAATTTCTTTTGGTAAAGTATTTCTTGAGTATTTTAGCATTGTAGGTGACAGTATAAATGAGTATGCATGCTTGTTCTATTGCTTAGAAATGTTATTTTGATGCATGATAGCTCTCTAGTAACTCACTATAGTAGTTTCCTACACTTGCTTGTCTTTAAATCACTTTTTATAAGGTTTGTCAAAAATTTCAGAAATGGAGGAGAATGCATATCAACTCTCTCAACATGAACTAGAAGTGCATGATGTTATGAAAGTTTACCGTGAAGAGAAGGTTTTCCGCTGCATCTATTGGTTTGGGTAGGCAAACGGTGTCCGATTGAGCTGATTTATGGTCAGTATGTTGTGAACTCATATGTCTACTTGTCTACCAAGTTTCGTGCAGATTGGATCTGCGGTTTGAGAGCAGTTCGCTGATTGCTGAAGAGGATAGAAACTGTGATATCTCTATCTTTGTTGTATCTTACCTCTTGTGGTTGTTGTTGTTGTTGCCGGTGGGCAACGAGGAGAAGTGTGTTGTAATCTCTAGAGGTTCTAGAGAGACTTTGTATCAAGGTTGCTCATAGTGAAGTTTGCGTGGACCGGTTGGTCCACACCCGTAGTTTTTCCCTCCTCACGTTGAGGAGGTTTTCCACGTAAATCTTTGTATCACTTGTGCATTGTGTTTGTGTTTATATTTTTCCGCTGTATCTATTGGTTGAAACTATCCTCAAGTTTATTCACACAAACAAGTAGTGGTTTGCTCGGGTTGTGCCTCACGCCCTAGCTCTCCCCATATCAGATTCTTGTGTCGATGTGATATCATTGACAATTCTTTTATCTCGTCTTTCCTTTTTTTCCATGTTTGAAGATCTTTTCCTTTTCGGGGATGAAATTGCACTTGCTAGAGGTGTTGATAACATTAAGAGTAAGAAAAGATTGTTTTTGCAACTATCTATGTCTCTTGACACATAATTAACCGCTAATATGGCGGCTAATCTATGCTTCATCGCTCTATCATTCGGCACATGAAAAATCACGAAACAAGGCAGATAAGCTGAGCTCACGGATTGATCCATCCATTGGCACCGGTGGCGCGGTGGATATGGACAAATTTTCTTCTCTTCACACTGAAGCTTCTCCGCGTCATCTGCTGGTCGATCGGTGTCGACAACATGACGTCGAATACTGAGGTTAGCGTCGACAATGACCGGTTGGACTCAGGTGGCACCGACCAGACACGCACTGACGCGTCGATCCCTCGTCCATGTAACGCCTGCAGTGAGCCAGTGACAGGCTTGTTGACCATCTCTTTTCCCTATGCGTATGCGTGATCTAGGCTGATCCAGCAAAATCTAGTCGTACATACATAAACTAATGTTTCGTTCAACACGGTTGTCTGCTTGGACCTGTACAACTGTTCAACAAGTTGGTCTGCTTCTTCTCAAATGAAATAATAAGATTATCTGGTACTTTCTAATTAGCTAAGTGGCCAAAAATGCCCGACTTGGAACGAGCAATTAAGGAAAAAACTTCCACGCAATCAGAACATGTAGAGTGAGAGCAAGGATGAGAGCTAACGACACATGAATTAAATCTCGGAAGACTTCTGCTATTCTGATTTCGAATGGAAAGATCAGGGAAACTACACACGATCATATCAAGGTTCGTACTATTTGTGGATCCATCAGTATATTTTGTGCCTTTTTCTAGCTAGAACCTACTGTAAGACATCCAATAGTATAATTTCGTGCAGTTTTCATTGATGTACATATAGATTGGACAGACATCAGTATACGGCAGTTTCATTTTCTTGGAAACTACTCTATCCAGCTATATAATGCAAGGCCACTTCCTCATGTCTTAAGAGGAAGCTATTTAGGTTTTTTTTCTTTTTAAATAACATTTAGGTTTAGAAGAAGTACCGCGCAATTCGCCAGCTTAGACAATGGACGAGCTAGCGGATCGCAACCATAATTAGGGCAGTTTCATTTTCTTGGAAACGACTCTCTCCACCTATATATGCAAAGCCACTTTCTGTTGCCTTAAGAGGAAGCTATTTTGGTGTTTCGTGGTTTGATAAAACAGATATCATCAACATTTCTAATACACAATGAATATACTATGAAAATATATTTCAATATAGATATTATGACACTTATTTTTGATCAAAATATTGATAATTTTTATAAAAAATTTATGAAACCTAAATAGCTTTGACTTCAAGACAAGAGAAAGTGCTCTTGTATTAAAAGACGGTATATTTTCATCATGGCTCGAGGCTCGTTGTCTTCACAGAGCTAACTCTAGGATGCATTATTTAAAGAAAAAACACTTCACTTTGAAATAATTCTCGTTCTAACTCCAGTTAATTGTGCCAACTGGGTCAAGTTGAAGATTCAATGACTTTGGCACACACAGGAGGTATGTACACATCAGTTTAATTACGTTCAGTAAATACGGTAGAACACATGGTTTTTTGTAAGGATCTATTATTGTCGTCATAATTCATTAGATGCAATTTCTACGATTTTGCCATGGGTTAGCTATAAATTAAGAGGCATTTGGCCATCAGCAGCTCAAACTTTCTCAAGACGAACAAGGCATCCCCAACTCAAATACTCAAAAGAAGATGCAGCCCAAGGCGACCTGTGAGCTAGTTAACCTTCGATAATCATCATAGCATACTGCATGTCTGCTACGGACTAACTGATTTATATCTTTCCTTGTTTATGCAGCGTTCAGTGCGAAGTCTGTGCCTCACCTGCAAACTAATTCAGGTGGCCGTAGACCGAATGTTGCAACACAAGATCCTGCAAAACAAGCACCGTCTAGTTCTGGTTAGTACCAGTCTCAGTTGGACATGACTCTTGAGTCTTGACTCATGCCCTGAGTACATCCTAATCATATTCTTCTACAAAATAAATTTTATATCTTCTGCATTGGATGCAGGGATGAGTACCAAGACTGCGCGTTCACTGGAAAATTCTGCAGCCAGGACTAATGGTCCTCATTCTGGTGGGTACTAGCTATCACCGTTTAACTGAAAATCATAGCCAGGCTTCTGAGTTTTTAATCCCTTGGATGCATGCAACGATTTAACAGATTTATATATTACCGTGCAGGCAAACCACATGCGCCTGGACATCAAGAAGTATCTTCTAGTACTGGTGAGTAGTCTCCAAGTAATTAAGAGCAGCTGCTGATCTTCAAGTGCATGCATGCATGCACAATCGTCGACGTCGGCCTTACTTTTTGATCAACCTTTCTGTCCCTGTTCTCTAAAAGATTTCTGTTGCACTTTCGCTTGACATGGCCAAATAATCAACAGACTTTCTAAAGTTTTCTTTCTTGTCTCTTGTGCTTAATTTCTTATGTGTTAAGCTAAAGCTAAAGCGGCGACAAGTCATGCAACACCACCGATGCAATCATCAAGCAGCAAAAAGCAGAGCAACTAATCAACCTAGGTATACTCGAACTATATATAAACAGCAACATATGCATCTGCATATGTGTGTGTGGCACCCCCAAAACCTGACATGATGATATTTTATTTTTGTCAGGCACTACTCCAAATTCTTCTAAGCGGTGCATTCAGGATCGGAAATTCATCAGTTCTCTCGCATGAACAGATGGAGAAGAAGAAGAAGAACGATATGAACCTAGATTAGGATTTATACTCTGTCTCTCATAGCCAGAGTATGGGTCAATCTATTGCATCTTAGTAGTTTGTATATAATTATTATGTAGTGCTTGATTTGGTGAATTTGTACAGGGTGGAGTCCATAGAGTATATATGTTCTTATTTGTAATTTGGACTCACATGAAGTAATTTATTGAAATTATTTAGTTCACAAGGGCCTGGCAACTAAAAAATGGAGATTGTCCGATCATTTGTGTCACGCCTCTTGCAATAGTTAGGGCATGTGCAATGGTCTAATCTTAGCAATTCCAGTAGAATAGTTGTGTTAAAAAAAGAAATAGAAATAGAGATTTGTCTTCTCCTAGCTAAAAAATGATCTTTATGTAAAATAAGACAAGTCAGATTTGCAATTTTATGCGATGGCTTCACTTACTCACCTGTTTTCTTTTAAAATTCATAATCTCATAATTACAAGGACTTTATATTGTGAGAACATTATGATTCGTGTCTCCTAGCACGACAGATTGGAGGCCGTCCGATTTTTGACCTCACGGTGGGATGACAACTTCCACCCCTAACGTTGACACATGGCAACTTGCCACGGGTCCGCGCCTTAAATCGCCGTGCGTGAAGAGGCTCCGTTTTAGCAGCATGCAAAAAGTAATGAGTAGAGATTACTTAAGCTATGACACATTCTATACTATGTATTTTCCTTGTGACGTGAAATAAATAAGAAAAGGCATGTGCCGTAGGAGTAGAGTGTACTTTCGATCGTGTGGGTAGTACATCAAGAAATCCATGGAGCATCCCAGGCACAAAGATCTTCACAGATGCAGCATGGACGCAACATAATCAAGAAAGCCGTCCTTCATGGGCGGGGCTTGGAATATACATCCAGGTTGAAGGTGCTCACCATTGTGCTCGACTCCTCATCTCGGCTATTTCGCCCCCGGCCACTTCAGCACTACAGGCAGAAGCCTTTGGTCTGCTTCTTGCAGCAAATCTGGTGCAGCACCTTCAGCTCCAACAGGTCACCTTCTTCACAGATTGTGCGATCCTGGCAAAGGCGGCAACTACTCGTAATATCATTGAAGACCCAGGTCATTGGCAGATTAGACCACAACTTGCTGCTCTCTTTAGTAGCCCGTCCTTCCATCAGCAGAAAATCTTCCATGTTCCCAGGGGTACAAATTTCAAGGCTCACTTCCAAGCAAAACTTGCTACTAGGATGCATGACAAACCTTTCTATATGAGATGCCTTTCTAGCTCTCAGGAGAATGTTGCCTGTACTTTCAGAGATGTAATCTCAGATTTCAGCGATGCTTTATGCACGCTTACCTCTGTAAAAATATTATTAAGTTTAATGAAAAACTTTTATGTTTTTTTAAAAAAAAGGCGGCACCACTGGCCGCTTGGACTCAGGCGGCACCAAACCACACACGCACTGAGCGTGGACGCCTCGTCCATTTCCTGCTACTTCTATGTGTTGCGGCCTTTGTCGGTGAGTCTAGTCAGTGTGTCGATCGTCATTTTGATTAAACCTCGCTTATGTCCCATCTGGGGCTGATTCAACGAAATCTGGTCCGTAACTGAATCGAGGTATTAAGTCAAGCACGAGTTGTTTCGATGATAGCGCCAAGAACTTCAAGCAGGTACCCATCTGTTCAACACGTTAGTCTGCTGCTTCTCCTCCAACGAAGTGTACTAAGATCATCTCGTACTTCTTAATTAGCTATGCGCCAAATAAATGATCAGCAACAACGACGGACATTGCCAAATTCTACACGCAAATGACTTGACCTGATGTATGAAAAAAAAATCCGACTAGGAACGACCAAAGGAAAATCTACCACATACATCACGCATAGTCGCATACACACCAGTCAGATCAAGAAATGTGCGCTATGATACCAACTGCATAATGCAGGTGTAGCTGTTTATTTAGGACATGTAGACCTAGCAAGGTAGAGATCCACGTACTACATTGGCTGAAAGACTTGTGCTAATTGCAGGATACACTACAGGAATTTCACCGTATGCCGACGGCTAACAGCCCTCGGCGTAGGCTTAATTGCCGTCGGCGTAGTCTACGCCGAGGGCTGCCCTCGGCGTAGCCCCTCGGCGTAGATGCCCCTCGGCGCAGCTCTATTTGACCGTCGGCGTAGCTAATGCCCTCGGCGTAGTCTATGCCGACGGCTTTGCCCTCGGCGTAGCCCCGTCGGCATAGTTTATAATTTTTTTCAAAAAAAGTTTGAAATTTTTTGAATTTTTTTTTGAATTTTTTTTGAATCGTTTGACTCGCTAATATCTCAATTAGAATATTTCTTACACTAATTACACTTAATAATTGGTCAAATGAAGTCTTGGTCAAACTTCCCGATCGGTCACCCTCTACCTCCAGCACGCTTAACTTCTCTGTTCCATCCGGATATGTGTCCACGAAACAAATTATACCTTGTTGATAATACTACCATATCAATCCTATTAACCCTTATACCACTATGTCACATGTCATTGGTTTTAAATTTCCAAACTATATATTAAGTAAACAACAATAAATAAGTATTAAACATATTGAATTCCAAACTATATAATAAGTAAATAAAAATGAATTATTAATAAATATATTGAATAATTTATATTTTTAAATCTGTAAATCGGAATTCGACAAATTATATGTCTAAATCGATAAGAAAAATGAGAGGAATCCAAATATGACATCCATATGTAATGTTTTTATGTTTTATTTAATTTTTGAATTTCTTATGCTCGTTTTTGAATTTAATGTATCATCAGTGATAGCTCGAACTAATGAGATTTACATTGAAAAAATCATAAACAATTCAAAAAAAAATTAAAAAAGGAAAAACCTTCACACATAGTCTTCTTATGTCAAATACTAACAAGTCCACTTGATAAACAAGTTCTACTCAGTTTTCTTATGCCATACCCCCGCTTTACCCCGTTAACCCTCGCTTTACCTCGTTGATAAACAGCGGGCATGAACCTTCTTAGCTAGGGGTCGAATTTTGCAAAAATCTTTGTGTATCTCTAATAAAATAACATGCTGTGTATTTAAAAGTGATTTTTTAAAAAAATCATGAGGAAGCCATGATGGAGCTGTAGTTCAAATTTACCCCGCTTCCTACTAAATTGGGAAGAATTTGTCTTTTTTGTGAAAGGTTAATGCAAAGCTTCCCACACACAAACTAGTGGTGATATATACATAAAATATGTCCTAATATTGTTTAAAATTATGGTGGTCTAGTTTTGTAATGTATTTTTAGTACTTCTTTAACAAAAAAAACCCAATTTTAACACTTAGAAAATAGAAATTGATTTTTTTATGCATAGAAAATGAAAACTCCCAATATGAACTTTGTTTGCCATCCCAATAGGCATACATGTGCACAATACGGGGTCATTTGAACAAACTATTATATGATTCGGGTCATGACCTAGCTTATCTGGCTTGAAAGCCATGAAACTTCGTGCATGATAGGTCATTTCTGAGAAGGGGTTTCTACAATATTTGCAATAGTCCAAGTTTATTATTTTTCCTCACAACTAGGTAACATAAAATGACACAATGCGAAGGCTTTACATTTTTTTGAATTTTTTTGAACTTCTTATGCTCGATTCAAAATGCGGTCGAAACGACAGGCATGAACTTTCTTAGCTAGGGGTTGAATTTTGCAGAACTATTTATGGATCTATGATAAAACATCTACTTGTGAACCTAAAAATGATTTTTTGAAAAAAACATGGGCAAACTATGATATAGTTGTAGTTCAAAATTACCTCGCTTCCTGCTGAATCGGCAAGAGTTTGTCTTTTTTGTGAAAGGTTAATGCAAAGCTTCATACACATAAAAATGGTGATATATACATAAAATGTTTCCTACTATTATTGAAAATTAGGTTGGTATAATTTGGTAATGTATTTTCAGTACTTCCTTCACAGAAAAACCCAATCTTGACACTTAGAAAATGGAAATTGATTTTTTTATGCATACAAAATGAAAACTCCCAATATGAACTTTGTTTGCCATCCCAATATGCACACATGTGCATAATATGGGGTCATTTGAACAAACTATTCCATGATTTGGATCATGACCTAGCTCATCTGGCTTGAAAGCCATGAAACTTCGTACATGATAGGTCATATCTGAGAAGGGGTTTTTACAATATTTGCAATAGTTCAAGTTTATTATTTTTCCTCATAACTAGGTCAGATACCATGACACAATGCGAAGGTTTTATATTTTTTTGATTTTATTTGAATTTGTTAGGCTCGATTCAAAATGCGGTCAAAACGGCGGGCATGAACCTTCTTAGCTAGGGGTTGAATTTCTGATAAAACTTCTACTTATGAACCTGAAAATGATTTTTTAGAAAAATCATGGGCAAACTACGATGCGGCTCTAGTTCAAATTTTCTCGACTTCCAACTGAATCAAAACCCTAAATTCCTAAACTGAAAATCCTAACTAATTAAATTAATTAGTTTTAAATTTTGGAAGGTTTAGATGAATAGATCTTATTTTTCTGAAAATTTTGATATATTATTTGTATTTTTGTGAATTAGAATTATTTATTTATGATTTTTCTAAGATTAATATAGTAAAATGGAAAATAGCTATGCCGAGGGCATTGCCGTCGGCGTAGAAAAGGCCGTCGGCGTAGCTATCTTACGCCGACGGCAATTCTACGCCGACGGTCAGCTTCGTGGGCTGTCTAGAATGTAGCCTACGCCGACGGCACCGATATTTGGCCGTCGGCGTAGACACTGGCCGTCGGCGTCTTTCACCATTCCCGTAGTGATATATTAGCACGTAATGACGTTCTGTGCATATAGTGAGTATATAGTACACCATATTTTCTCCATGAGATGTCATGATCGTTATTGTATTTAATTAGATGCAATTTCTACGATTTGACCGTTCCCGAGTCCTATAAGAGGCAAACTTTTTCCCGGCATTTGGCCATCGACAGCTCCAACTTCATCAAGGCGCACAGTTAAGAATTGAGGCCTGGTCAACTCTATCCAAAGAACATGGCCAAAGGTGAGCTAGTTAACATAGCATATTGCATGCATGCTAGGGCCAAGCTTAGAGCATGACTAACAGGACCCTTATTCGCCCGGCCCTTAAAACCCGAGTACAGGCTCCCGAACTCGCTTTATACGGGGTCAAAATCGCCGGCGGAGATCAGCGCCCTTATTCGCAACCTGTAAAACAGAATATTTTGTTTTACCGGTTGCAAATAAGGGCGCTGATCTCCGTGACAAGCGCCCTGACCCGTAAAAAAGGGTTTTAGGCAGGTTTTCATGCAGAACAGCAGTTTCAACATAAAATCAAAATAATAGTTGGGATGAAATCCACACACACAACAGTTCATGCTCAATCAAAGCAAGGGAGAATCACGCTTGCGAGTTGTGTCCATTCTCAATCGAAGCACCTCCAGTTCCACTTTGACGAAGGAGCCTTCTTCTTTGCATGATCTCCGCGGTGGTCTCTTTCCACCATTCCAATTGCACTTCATTCATGTCCTTCGTGTTCATCATCATAATCTCCTTCTCTTCAGCTAGCAATGCCTTGATTGCCTTATCCTTCTTCATGTTGATCTTCATCATCTCCAACTCGGCCTTTTGCCTTGCTTCTTCTCGCGAGGCTTCCACCTTTGCAAGCTTGACTTCTTTCTTCTTCTCGGTGATAGCAAGCTTGGCCTCCAATGTTTTTAGTGTCATTGCCTCCTTGGTTTGTACCATTTGATCAAACTTCTCCCTTAGCAATGATGAGTTGGACTCCATCTTTAACCTCTCCTTGGCTTTCTTGCACCCCTCTGGCTTGTCGTACTTTACTCCTCCTTCATCATCACTATCATCCATCATCTTCATCGACCCCTTCTTTACGGCACCTTCTTGGTCCTTCAATTGCCACTTGGCAAGATGCTTGAGAACGTCATGGCAATGCTTGAAGGGAAACTTCCTGCCCTTGCTGCCGGCCATGTCTTTGTATCGTTCTTGCGCAAAGGCCTCCTACGAATGCATCATGAAGGTTATATAACGAACGAATGATCATAATTGGTAAAGATGTGGGGTTCAACAAACTCACATATTGATCAATAGTGGAACCACTAGGAGGATTCATTGTCACCGCATCCATAGCAGCACTCCAGCGGCTACAAGCCGGCTTGATCACCTCCCAATGCCCTTGAAGTGATCGGAAAGAACGGTACACACTAGTCTTCACTCGCGGCATTAGCTGGCAAAACCTGTCCTCGATGCGCTGCCAATACCGCTTGCCGATTTGATCCGTGCCCGACGCCGCGTCCAATCCAACTTGTGCCCAAGCACGGCACAAAGTTGTATCCTCCACCTCCGTATAGTTCATGGCTCTCTTCTTCCTCGTCTTCACTTTACTCGTCTCGACCTCGGTCACCTCTTCCATCTCGCAGTCGGCGTCCGTCTCCTCGTCGTCCGTCTCGACCTCGGTCACCTCTTCCCCGAAAGGAGCAAGTGGTGGACAATCGGTGTCGACAAAGGAGTTGTTCAACATCTCCATGAACGTACCGTGCGCAGTGGACCTAAATTCGGGGATGAGATTATGCGTGCCGAGATGCGGCGGTGGGGAAAAAAATTAGACATACCTTTCGGGCATCAGCTCGAACAGGTTCGGGGCAGGGGAGGGAGGGGGGGGGGACTCGGTGGGAGGCGGAGAGGGAGTGGCTGGTGGGTGGCCGGTGCGGGAAACCAGCCTCTTCACCTTCAACGCCTTGCCTCCACCGGAAAGAACTTTGGTGCGGGGAACCCTCTTTGGCTCCGTAGGGGCAGGGGCGGCAGGCGACACTGGGGCAGGGGCGGTCGTCGACGCTGTCTGGATGAGGTGCGTACCCGCCCTCTTCCTCTTGTTCACGCTCGTGGCCGCCACCATCTTCGCGACGTCGGCGAAGGTCGGAAGACCCCCAGCGGCCCCGGGAGAAACATGTAGCGCCGGCGGACTGCGGCGTCGAATCGAGGTCCATGCCGTCGGGATCCGGGTGCGGCGGGGGGGCGAGGCTGCGGGGGCGCGGAAATCAACGGCGGTGGTAGCGGCGGCGGGCGAGCGGGAAGGGAGGAAGGAGCTGAAGGTTCTCGCGCGCAAACTAGACCGTCTAGTACGGGCCGTGTCCAGGTCGCAACCGAAACCCTCGTTTCTGCAGGCCGGACACGGATTCTGGGTTCGGCCCTCAAAAAAAAATACCGTTTCCGTCGTTTGAGGGTTCTGATCGACGATATTTTTTTAGCAACAACCCATAACTGGCGGTTATTTTGAGGGTTTGGCCCCTTTACGGGTGCTGTTAGACATGCTCTTAACTGACTTATATCTTATGTTTATCATATTTATGCAGCGGCCAGTACTAAGTGTATGCCTTAACTGCAAAATTACGGTACCCGAAATCCTTATGTTGCAGCACAAGATGTTGCCGGGAAATATGCATCGTCTAGCCCTGGTTAGTACCCCTTCTCCCTGAGTTGGCCACTCGAATAGATCATATACTAGTTGAATCAAATATCTTACGTACGGGTCCCTTGTTTTCTCGTAACACATGTCAACATATGGTACCTCAACATATTGTCGAGCTTCCTATTGAGATAGCTAATCAACTTCCGAAGCATATCCGTTTCATTATCTAACTCGATTTTGTATATTGATTTTCCATCCAGGGATGAGTACGAAATCCGGGCATGTATTGGCAAATTCTCAGGGCGGTAATCAAGGTACGGGTCCTCATCCTGTTAGTAGATACTATATATCTCCGTTTTATGATTCTTATCCTTTTTTAGTTCAAACTTAAACTAAAAAAATCATGATAAGAATTATAGAACGGAGGAAGTACTGTGTATCACCCTTGTATTTAAAAGTCTATATATAACTAAACCAGGCTCCTAGTAGCACATATTAATCCCATGCATGTAGGTACGTATCCAACAGTTTAATTCATTGGTATTACCATGCAGGGACACCATACACATACACGCCTGAACAGGAAAAGGCATCTCCTACTGGTTAGTACCACTCAAGGACTCAAGCTTACTATCGTCGTGTGCATGCATGCACAACCGTGCCTTTTATCTGGTTTTCTTGCCCTTTTTCCTCTTAGCATGCATGACCAAATACTCAACGGGCTCTCTAAAGTTTTCTTTCTTGTCTCTTGCTTTCGCATGTGTGGAGCAGCTAAAGCGAGGACAAGTCAAGTCACTCGACCGATGCAAGCATCAAACAGCAAAAAGCAAAGCAACGAATCAACCTA
This sequence comes from Dactylis glomerata, assembly GCA_007115705.1. Classification (NCBI taxonomy): domain Eukaryota; kingdom Viridiplantae; phylum Streptophyta; class Magnoliopsida; order Poales; family Poaceae; genus Dactylis; species Dactylis glomerata. The sequence continues at coordinate 3,458,231 of QXEO01000218.1, forward strand.
GGTATACGAACTATATACAAAACATTATTTCTCTATTCATCTGCATATGCTGTGCACGTGGCGGCAAAACTCACATGCTGATTTTTTGTATTTTGTTAGGCAAGGATGCAAATACCTCCAGGCGGTGAATTGAGGATCAAGAAATTTATTACCCCCTCCGACTACTAATACATATCTTTATATGGATATATTTAGAAACTAAAATATATATATTAGTGGTCGGAGGGAGTAGTTCTTTCCTATGAAATCGTGGAAAAGAATGTGAACCTAGATTTGTGTGTACTTTGTCTCTTGCAGCAGGAGTATGTAAGGCCGACTTTTTTTGGGCTTGTGCTTATGCATAAGCCGGCTTCTACAAAATTATGGGGAGAAACTGCGGTGAGAAGAAGCTTCCAGAAACCCTATTGGAGACTTCTTTTGGGCTTCTAAAATTTTGGCATGTTTGATGTATTGAGTTGTGAAATGTCCGTAGTGTCCCTAAATTAGATATGTGTCCTAAATAAATGATGATACCACATATATGGTAGTTTTTAGTATAAAATAACTAGAAATAAATTAAAATGTGCATAAAGTTGAGGAGAACAATAACAGATGTGCAATTAAAAATCTTTTGACATAACTTTTTTTACACTGGTTAAAGAAACAAGTAAAGAATATCTTCCGCAGGAACAAAAAGTTCCACCAAAAGAGAAAATATGCCTGTGAGATCTACAGAGTAGTTGAAAATGTTTCTAAACTTGCTAGACCTGGGGTAGTGTCATAATTTATTCTAGCCTGCGTGTTAGCTCTGGCGACGTAAAAAAACACCAAATCATTACGGTAGCAATCTGAAAACTGCAAGTAGCAGTAGCATCGGAGCATCACCACCGCAGCTCCGGCACGCCATCTCCCATCGCTCCCCACGGCAACTGCGGGTCAGCTCCATGGGCGGCAACTACAGATCGAGCGGCTGAGGCAGAGCGACCTCCAGGCGGGGCCAACAGCGGGCGAGCGCGGCGCGCGGTGGAGAAGTGGCAGCACTGCAGGGGAGAGGCGGGGAAGAAGGGCCGGCAGCGGGGAAGCAGATCCGGCAGCGAGGAACGGCGGCGGCGGCAGCTGGAGGGTGAAACCCTAGCCCTCCTGTAGGGGAATCGCCATGCGGGTGGTCGGCACTCGGGAGGACGAGCGAGGTTGTCGCGAGGATAACGTTTCATTTTTCATTTTTTTTCTTTTTCCGAGCGGGGTGGTCGGGAGTGACAATCTGCAGTGATTTGAAGCAAGCTGAGGAGCACGAGTGAGTACCGCTTCGATCCCGGTGGGAGAAGCTCGGGAAACGCTCGAGAATCGGCCCTCGAGCAGTTTCTCCAAATATACAGGAGGTGGGCTTCTCGGTGGAAATAAGCCCGCTCGCAGCTGGAGAGTTCTTTCGGACTTCAGCTGTTCCTGACCTCGAAGCTATCCCAAAAGCCCGAAAGAAATCACCCTAAGTAGTTAAGATTTGCAAAAAGAAAATATGGCTAAATCTAGTACTCCCTCCGATCGGAAATAACTGTCGGGCACTTAGTACAAACTTTGTACTAAGCTAGTACAAAATTGCCGACAATTATTTCCGATCAGAGGGAGTACATGTTAGCAGTTTGTACGTACTTTGTAATACTCCGACACATATTACTCTTTGCTAATATGGACGTATCTATCGCTAAGATGTGTCTAGATATATCTGTATTAGCAAAAAGTATTATGGGTAGGAGAGATTATTGAGGTCTGGAAAGGTAATGTTTGCTCTTTTATTTATAGGTAGCGGAGATATGATTGTCGTGCTTCTCATATTGCTTCGTGCGATTGTTGTCATTGACAAAGGACGTATACGCCATGTAAAACCGTTTCATTGTTTGAGTTTTACTTTGCAGTGGACTAAAAAACTTCTATCGTTATTTCTTTAAAACTAGCAAGGTGGCCCTCGCAAGTTCCAGGAATCTTCTTTATCATGTTGAATATCTTTATGAAAGAAGTTTATGGTTTCAATGATTCTGGAAACATGGAAAACTAAATCTTGCATTCTATATTAACCATATAAAATAATATTAGGTGAAACATGACATCTATTTTTCTTCATATTAATTTGTCGTGTGCTATGAAATTTGAAATATACCATGCCACATAATATAGAACATTATTTATTTTGAAGCACATGCAGTGTCATTTGATAGCATTTTAATCTCTCCTTGTTAACCCTGCACTTCGGTATAGGTGTTCTACTCTCTCATAACATAGAATTTTGTGTCATGTAGCAAAGACTACACCAATTTGGATGGCCAATAGTTTTATGTAAGTTATTGAAGTTCAAAAAGACGCGGATGTCACATAGTTTCAACATTTTAGGCAATCATTAATTTCAAGCATGTCCTCTCACCAATAATCATTACAATCCTATTGCGCCACCAGATTTTTCTAGCCAGTTATTAACATTCCTCGGTATCATCGTCATAGTAATCTATAACTGCTATGAAACATAAACTCAAATCTTTAAGAATTAAAAGGAAAGACCAGCAATTTTTTTTTATTACATTATGGAAACAACATATGAACTCATGAGAAAAGATAATTATCCAAATTTTTAGTCCCAAAGAAAGTTATCCTTCAAATTTAGTATCATAAAAAATCCTTGTTTGTGGATTATACTCATTATAGTTCCTCATATTGGAATGGGTACTTCTACGTAAATACCATTGTTTTCCATAGTGCCGGGTCAATGAACTTCCACCTCTATATACATCCTATACTTGATCAATCTTCCTTTTTCTGTTGACACCAACTATTCTAGTAGATTACTAATATGCCATGAAATATTAATTTAATTGAGAACTCCAATAGTGTGCAAGTAATATTTTTGATAGTAACTTTAATGGTACTGCGAGCAATCTAGTGCCACATTTTGTACTTTTACGCGAATGAAGAATTCTGGTTGGACCAAAATAGTTAAGTATTCCTACCTTATTTTGTACTTATTTTCCCTGGATATGACACATGATCAGATAGTGTTGAATAAAAATACTTAGGCAGATACATAGGATATTATTAAAAGATCATACAGCCCAACACACAGATAACATAGCACAATATGCTACATATTTCCAAAATGTATCGATAATTTTTGGGGCGTTGGTATGATCTCTCGAGTGGTGTGACAAAGTTAAACATTGTACGTGCTTAACTTGGGTCATTATTGAACTTAATACTTATACCATGTCATGTGCTCTAAATGCCAACCTCAAATATTTTATGAATATAATTATCCATAAAAAGTGTATTATAAAGTAAGAATAAAAATCAAATACCACTTAGACATTAGTAAGGGTGCACTATTGACACTCGAGATGCTAACCAACACCATAGTTAGAAAATTATCCTTAGATTGTGTAGCTCGAAGTTAGTACTATATAAATATACTTATTGAACGATACTAAGATCGATTGCCGAGATGTACACACTAATTTTTTTATATTTTTACCATTTAAAATGTGTGTTTTTTTAGTGAAGGGAGCATATGCACCATGGGAGCCGAAGAGAATTTCTAATTGGATTTTTGTTAATTTTTCTTTGCATTTTGAAGATAGAATGGTTCTTTGATGGTCTTTCCTGGCTCCATGGAAGTTCTTGTTTGACGTCACATGGAATCCTAAACTATTGGCTCCATTGAACTTTTGTGTTTGCCATGCTCGACTTAAAAGAGTTTGTTAACCTCATGGCTAGCTTTAGGAGTGGTGTTTTGGCTCCGGGTGGCATATTCTTTCTTTATTTGATAGATTTTAAAATTTCAGAAATTGCAAACAAAAAATTGGCACGCCCATCTTCACGTGCTATGTTGCGCACAAAGTCGTTTCATGAAAAATCAACTTGTTTAATGGCTTGTAAAATTCGGCGGTAAAATATATGAGCGCGTAAAGATTGTGGAAATGTACACACTAAATTTTTTCAGAATACCATTTAAAATGTGTCTTTCAGTAAAGGGAGCATATGCAACCGAATTGAGTTTCCGATCGGCTTTCTAATAAATTTTGGTCTGGACATTTTGAAGATAGAGTTTGGAGTTATCATCTCATTTATAGTTAATTAAACTTTTACATATTTTTTCTATACGCTTGATGATATTCATATATATATAAATCATTTTTTAGCAACAATGCAATTTTGCTGCTACCATGTCCTTGGCTTAGTAGGCAGCCGCATCACGTGAAACTATAAAATATCAGTTTTAGAGTTAGTTTTATATACGCCACGTTGTACAAATTGGTTAATCTGATGTTTTTATTGAGGAAATCAGCTTTAGAGTTGTACGTGCAAATATAACTTTTTTTTTTTACATATTGCGGCTATAGATTAAAGACCTAACCTATAGACTCCTTTTTTCCCTATGGACACTGTCACGCACGTGTTAAACAACTTTTTTTATATATATTGCGGCCATAGATTAAATACCAAAGGTTTGAAACTGCTGGACTCTTTTTTTTCTATGGATGCTGTCACGTACGTGACATATTCTCTATGTCTACAAAATATGTGCTAGAACATGTTACGTAATATATTTGAATCTTGATCATTAAAATAATAGATCTAATGGCTAATATAATTCTAATGATGTGGATCAATACGGTGTCTCTATTTTAGACCTCCATATTGTGCTTTTAGTATATAGTAGATAAATAAAGAAGTTTTTTCAAGGAGTGCAAAGACAATATTAGAGTAACTTAAGAATACAAATAGAAAAACATATTTAGTGTTATACATATATGCAACAGCTAAGCAACGCACACGCTTACTGCTCTAGTAAAAAAAATTGAAACAGAGACAAAAGCTTTGTCTCATCTATTAGTTAAACTGAAGAGAGTGCTTAATTAATTTACAGAAAATCGGATAAAAACGGTCACAAACACGCTCCCACAAGGGAAACAACTCCCCAAAAAAAGTGCCACAAGACTAGGAGTCGAGACCGACAACACACCTAAAACACCACCACTTCAACACCCTAACACCATTATCATTCGTCGCATGCTGCATGGCCGGCGACGCCGGGCTCTCCATGCATCATATGCAACTCGCCTTCCGGCCTCATGTCTACTGCAGTACTGCCCAACGTACACGCCAGTTGCCTACGTTCCTAAGAAATGATCAGCGCAATGACTATGAAAAGAGTTAAACTTTATTCCAACTTAGAAGAACGACCCAGAGGAACAATCCATACCACAAATGTGCACTTCAGCTACCCTCCCATCAAGAAAAATTGCGCCATGACAGTAATACCATCTGCATAATGATAGCCGTTTATTTAGAACATGTAGAGTAGACCTAGCAGGGAGAGAGCTACTGCATTTAACTCTCGAATGACTTGTGCGAGTAGTAATCTGAATGGAAAGCTTAATGAAATTACACGCTAACTACAAGACTAGCTCTTATTCATTACAGGATACGTCCACGCCTGCGGTGGATCCATCAGTAAACTTCGTGCTATTTTCTAGTTTGAGCAAATTATGACTAATTCAAATAATAAATTTTCATGTGTTTTCGCTGATATATGTCGACATGTTAATTTTGAACCATCACGGGCATTACACATTGCATAAGCGGATAACAACGATATTTGACGGTGTTTTTATTTGTTAAAATATACTCCCTATGCCGTTTCTAAATATAAGATATTTTAGGAGCTTAGTTCAAACTCTCAAAATATTTTATATTTAGAAACCGATATACTAGTACATATATTTTATGAATTGATACTTTTCATGTTCAGGGAGGTGACTTGTAGGGTGCATTATTGAAAGGAAAAACATCTGAATGCACGCTCAAATAATTCTTTCTAATTCTACCAACTTGGTCAAATTGATGATTCAATGGCATTGGCCCGCGTAGGAGGTACTGTATGTACTCATAGCCGCAGTTACGTTTTCAGTAAATTGAGTAGAATAAAAGATATTTTCTCCAGAGATGTCATGATCGTCCTAATTAATTTGACGCAATTTAGACGTAGTACTTCAACATGCCCGGAGGCCTATAAGTAGCGTTTTTCACGAGCATTTGGCCACTATCAAATCTTTTTTTAGATAAAAGGCACGATGTGCCCGACTTTAAATTAATAAAGCCCACACATTAAGATTTTACATACGACTCGTCTGGCGAAGCAGAACGAGATAGAAATATGAGTACTGAAATAGCCAACACAGCCACACTGGCTAGGACTAGGGGACTACGAAGTTCACCAAGTGATCATAACAAACCACAGCACGCAGGCTGGGGCAAAAACAGGAATCAACACAGCAGCTTAAGATGGCGGCGGAGGCGGAGTGGAGTATGTGCTGGCGAAGAAGGATCTTGCAAGGGAGATCAGTTCGTCCAACAGCGTCCTATCCTTATCACTTTGAATCGGGCGCCACAGCTGCAGAGACAGAATAGTTTTGAAAACACAGTCAGCAGGTTGGCGTGGGAACTTTCCCTCAATGGTAAATTTGTTACGGGTAGTCCATAAGGACCAGCACTGGGCGGCGAAATAAACCCAGACTAAGCGTTTTGCCTTAGGGTCCAACGTGCTAAGAATCGTGAACCACTGCCACCTCGAGCTGGGGTTCCAGTTCACACTGAACATCTCCCGAACCCCACTCCACATAAATTTTGCTAAGGAGCATTGGAAGAAGATGTGCTCTACATTCTCTTCCTCGCCACACAAGGCACACTTGCCATCAGAAGGTCCCCCTCTTGAAAGAATCTGATCATTGGAAGGTAAGCGTCCCTTAGCAAGCTGCCAAGTGAAAATTTTATTCTTGAGAGGGATCCTAGCATCCCAGATAGGCTTAGTTAATGGGACAACAGGAGCTTTGCAAAGCTCCAGATACAAGGATTTGGTCGAAAAAGAGCCCTTCGGCTCTAGGTGCCAAGAGATCCTGGTGGGGGAATCATCCAAATCAATTTCGTCTACCAGATTGCATAACTCTTCCCAGGCAATAAGGTCAGACTGCTCCAGGTTTCTGCGAAAGGGAATGCGCCATCCCTCGTCAGAGTAAGCCTGGGATATCGACCAGTCCGAATTTGAGCATTTCTCAAACAGAGCAGGAAATCTCACACTGAGAGGTTCCTCTCCAACCCACCAATCCTTCCAAAAGTTCACACTGGAATTTCTCCCCGGGTGGAACCTAACTCCTAGTTTGAAGTGCTCTTTCACCTTGTGAATACTATGCCAGAAAGGAGAGCAGCCCACTGGATTTGTGTAGAAGATGTTCTCGGTGTTGTATTTAGCTTTCAACAGCCTCAACCAGAGCAACTCAGGATTTTGTTCAGAGTAGATACGCCAAATCCACTTTGCCATAAGGGCAATATTCATTATCTTAGTGTTCATGACACCCAGACCACCCTGGCTTCTAGGTTGGCAAATAGTTGGCCAGCTAACCAAATGGTACTTCTTCTTGGTCCCCTGACCCTCCCAGAAGAAACGATTTCTGTGCTTATCAAACCCAGCGTGTGTCCCATCTGCCAACAGCACCAAACCCATAGTGTGCAACGGTAGGTTCGACAAACACGCATCAATTAGGGTTAAGCGAGCAGCCGAGGACATAAAACGTCCCTGCCACGGCGCCGCTCTCTTTCCCACTGTCGCCACCAGTGGTTCCATATCAGCCATGGAAAGCTTATGATCATGCATAGTAAAGCCCAAGTAGGTAAAAGGGAATTTTCCCTGTTTACAATTGAGAAGTCTAGCCACTCTGGCCTCCTCAGCATCATCAGCCCCCATGACAATGACTTCACTCTTGTGGAAGTTGATCTTCATGCCCGAGAGAAACTCAAAGCAAAGGAGAATAAATTTAAGGTTGATCAGACTTTCAGGGGAGTTCTGAATTAGGATCATAGTATCATCGGCATACTGTAAGTGAGAAACCCCTCCTGGGATCAGGTGAGAAACCACCCCTCGAATGTGGCCCGCTTCTCTAGCACGAACCAGGATTGCGTCCAGGGCATCAGCCACGAAATCGAATAGCAAGGGGGAGATAGGGTCCCCCTGTCTAACCCCCCGCTTGTTACGAAAGTAGGGGCCCACTTCCCCATTGATCGAGATTGCAGTTTGGCCACCACAGACCAACTGCATCATCCGGTGCACAAACCCTGGGTTAAAACCCTTTCTCAAAAGAACCTCCTTCAGAAAATCCCAGTTAACTCTGTCATAGGCTTTCTCAAAGTCCAGCTTTAGAAGCACAGCCTGCATCTTTTTGGATTTCAGCTCATGAATAATCTCATGCAGGGCAAGAGGACCATCTTGAATGAACCTGCCCTTGATAAAAGCTGTTTGGGCTTGGGAAATTACTCGATGTGCCACTGGGGATAATCTGACAGCATATGCCTTAGAGACCAGCTTGAATATTACATTAATCAGCGCTATTGGCCTGTATTGTTTGATATTATCAGCACCTGGCACTTTGGGGATCAAAGACAAAACACCAAAGTTCAATCTTGCAATGTCAACTCTGCCCAGCGCAAAATCATTCAGAATTTGAAGCACAACCTTTTTTAACAGTGGCCAGAAGCGCTTGAAAAACTGCACAGGAAACCCATCTGGACCTGGAGCAGTGTCTGCCTTAGTATCCTGGAGAACAAAGTCAAGTTCAGCCTCTGTGAAGGAACGCATCAGTTCCTCATTATCCTGATCAGAGACCCTTTGGTGGGCCCCCCACAGGTCCTGCACCGTGCTTACCAGCTTCTGTTCTTCCGCCCCCATGAGGCTACGATAGAAGCCATAAATCAACTCTTGGATTGCCCCTGGATCAGTGATCACACCCTGCTCCGATGTTAGAGACACTATTGCACACTTTCTCTTTCTCCCATTGGCAAAAGCATGAAAAAACTTGGTATTTGCATCTCCTTTTAGCAGCCACTGCTGTCTACCACGCTGCCTCCAATATTCTTCCTCAGCAGCGAGGATCTCCATCATTTGATTTTCGAGATGATACCTAAGCGCCCAACCATCATCATCCAGGCCACTCCCGTCGGCCAAAGCATCCAACTCTTGGATTTTGGAGAGAAAGTTGGCCTTGGTTGCTCTAGCTTGCTTGCCCAGGTTCGCCCCCCAACCCTTAAGCAACTGCCTAATATCACTGGATTGGGAGTGCCACCAATCGACGGAGCCACGACATCTGGTAATTTGCTGGGCATGATCAAGCCATCTGTTGATCACCAATTCCTTGAAGCCTGGAATCTCGAACCAGCTTGATTCAAAGAAGAATCTAGGGTGCTTCCTGGGCAGCACCGATCCTGAATCCAGCACCAGCGGGGCGTGGTCAGATCCCAGGCTAGTAGCCGCGCTCAGAGAGAGCAATGGAAATTGGAGTTCCCACTCTGGGGACACCAAGGCCCTATCCAACACACAACGAACTGGATTCCTCTGCTTGTTAGACCAAGTAAAACGTGCCCCCGTTCTAGCCACCTCTCTTAGTGCTAGTTTTGCAATGGTTTCATTGAAAGCATTCACCAGTGGCCAATTGATGTTGGAGTTGTTTTTGTCCTGGGCACCCCTAATCAGATTGAAGTCCCCCAGCACCACTGTGGGGAAAGGACTCCTCTGAACTTTAGTCTCCAGATCCATCAAGAACTGGATTGAGCGAGAGTGATCAGCAGGACCATAAACCCCAATAAATTCAAACTTAAATTTCGAGTCTCTGTGGTAAAGAGTTGCACTCAGGAAAAAAGGGCCTTGGTCAACCGAACCAACTTCAAAAGCATCATCTCTGATCCCCATAAGCATGCCACCCGATCTGCCCACTGCAGATCTCCAGTGCCAATGGAATAGCTCCCCATTCACCAAGCTTCTCAGTTCTTGATCAGTGAAGTCTTGTTTCATCGTTTCCTGCAAGAATATAATGTCCAGATTTTCTTTCTTCACAAACTCCTTGACCTGGGTTTTACGACCACTCCGGCCGAAACCCCTCATATTCCAGCCGGCGGCTCTCATTGCGACCCCTCTAAGGCAGCCCGTGCTTGGCGAGCAGGAGTTGACCTGAGGTTAGTTCTGGGAGGGAGCGCATTAGACGAAGTCTTCCTCTTCTTCTTTTTAGCTAGAGAAGCCACAGTTATAGATTCAGGATCCCCAAAGTTCTCCTCCTGGCACTCTGCCATAGGAGGAACCTGATCAGGGGGTACCACACTGGTATTCCCCTGCGATGATTCCTTGATCTTGGCCGCGTCCAACTGGGCTTGGCGTTCAGCAGCTTCAGCAAGACTAGCTTGGGCAAGTTCCCTTGCGCGGATAACCGAAAGAACTGCTGTGGGAGAAGAATCCACGTCCCCCAAGGACAGCCCACAATCTTCTGCTAAGCCCAGGAAGAAAAGATCCGGGGTAGAGGAGAAAGCAGTAAATTTAGATTTCATGGAGGAGGAGGTGTCCGTACCTGCTTTCGCAGCTGCCCTCTTGATCGCCTTCTGAAGGATTGGCTCGCTCTCCAGCCCCTTTCCCCGCGCGCTAGAGCGAGAACCAGAGATCGGGGAGACCACCGCCGCTGAGCGCTTTGCCTTAGCCACTTGAGCAGCCGCTGCCACCTCGCCAGCCAGGTTTGTCGTGCAAGGGGAAGCTGGGGGGTTGTCCACCTCACCGTCCTGTTTCTTCTTGAGCTTTGCTATCTTGGTTGCCAGCGTCTCATTGTCGTACTCCCAATCTTCAGGGCTTTCCCACCCTATATCCGCACGGTCAGCAGTAGAAAGCTTTGAGCGCTTGAAGACCGTAGGATCAATTGGAGCATCAGAGGAAGTGGGCGGCGAGTCTTCATCAAGGATGATGGTCATGGAGATGGCCTCAGGTTGCAGCACAGGAATTTGAGAGAAGTCCTCTTCCAGGTTGGAACCGTATTGATTGAAGGGGATGGGTTGAACTTTGCATTTGGCAGGGGCAGAAGCAGGTTTAGTTGCAGAGTGGTCCTTGGCTGAGGGTGCAGGAACACTACTACTCCCCACAGAGGACTTTGTCGCAGGCTTCTTGATCATCTTCTTCTTGTACACATTTATGTTTTGCCTACCAACCTCAGCAGTTGGCACAGAGAAAACTGGAGGGGGCGTAGTTAACTGCTCCAGCACCTGAGAACCACCAGGAAGCTGTGCACCCGAGGCTCCAGTGTCTTTGGCCTTGTCTTTATCCTTCCCTTTTCCCCTTTTCCAATGGAAGTCGGATTGGCTCTGGTCTTCGGTCTGCTCCCTAGTGGAATCATCGTCATCGTCCTCCTTGGGCTTGGCTCCTGGCTGCACAGTTTGCAATCCCCCCCCCTTGGCCCCTTCCACAGACACACCGATGCGGAAACCCTGAAGATTTGCAAACAGCGTGACAGTTTTAGGAAGACGGTCCGGCGCCTGGGAGTGGAAAAGCATTCGCACCGGTCCGTCCTTGCCTGCCAGAGACACCTCATCAACCGACCTTGGTCTACCCAACATCTTAGTCCCTTCCAGCAACAGATCCGCTCTGCGAAGACACGGAGGCACATCTGAGAGCCGCACCCAGACCTCAGCAAGCAGCGAGGAGGCTCTGAGATGGGGGGCGGGGTCAGCAAAGAGCACCGAGACCTTACTCACAGGCAGCGCAATCCCTCCCGCCGTCCTGCAGAGATTCTTGCACAAGGAAAGACTGGCTTTGGTCGGACAAATCACTGAGAAATCAGTGTCACTGATGCGACGAACCCGCCAATCCCAGTTATCCTCCACTAGGGCCTTCAGGTCCTGCGACAAGAGATCGCAGGTGAGGCGGTTCTCCGCCGCAATCACAATCGCTTCATTCTCAACCTCCGCCGCATCTGCCACCAACATTGCATCCTCAACCTCCAGACAGTGAAAGCCCACTCCATCAACTGCATATCCATACCAATGAAGGGAAGGTTGTTTGACTGCACGCGGACACATGCCCGTGGTGTGGCCATCCACATCACAGACACCACAGTGTGCCGGGAAGTGGCAACCGGACTGGTAGTGGCCATCTTTACTGCAGTTGAAGCATTTGATTCCTGCCTTCTTGGGCCCTTGCTGTGGCGGCTCAGAGTGAGAGGAATGCGCGGCCGACGAGGGAGGGGCTACCACCTGCGGAGGGGGAGGCGGCGTAGGAGTTACCGCCGCCGTCGCCGCCCGGGATCTGGCCGAGAACTTGCGCACTCCGACCTTCTTCCTGGAAACTTGCTCTTGCACATACGAAGGGCCAGCATCATACCTTCTGTCCTCCTCCAGGCGTCGCCCGTCGCTCCGGCGCCACTCTGACGATCGGTAGCGATCCCAGTCCGAATCTCGTGCCCGCTGGCGACGAAGATCTTCCTGGTCTTGCCTTTCACGCCTCGCCCGCTCGCTCCTACGAGCGTCATCCGAGTCGAAGTCCTCGAAGGAGCGCTTGCTACCAACACGAGCGTCTCCGCGGCTACGCTCCATCGGCGGCGAAGAGAGGTTGGAGAGAAGGCGCGGCGAGGCAGTTGAACTAGATCTGCGCCGCCACTGCACAACGTCTGAGAGGGGGGCGGGGAAAGAAACTGTGGGAGCTAGGGTTCCCGCACGCACCCACAGCCACTTAAGTACCCCTCCACTGCGGGAGCGGGATACATGGGCTGCTGGGCTGGGCGGGGCCGGCCCAAAAACGACCTGATCAAGAGGAACCAGAAAAGGCCGGCCCACAGGGGAAGAGGGTCGATCTGACTGGGGCGGTGGGGACGCAAACTTCGTGCCGTTGGCTGTCGCTGACAGGGGGGGCCCACCCCCAACCTTTGGCCACTGCGAAAGATCTGGGACGCCATCCGCCGGCGCCACGCCCGACGCCGCAGCCGAGGACGCCGGTGAGGGTGCCGCCGTCGACACACCCCCACCTAAGGGCCCCGCCGACCGGACAACCTGCGGAGAAACAGAGCCCGCCACCGCTGGGCCGGGTCGCCGTATCCCCTCAACAGATCTGTCCCCCAACCTCGCCGCCGCTGCACCAACCCGGCGAGAGCAGCGGCCACCCGGCGCGAACTTGCCACTCCTGCCCTTCCGCCGCGCCGCAGAGGCCCGAGCGACCACCTGAGTCCACGCTGGAGACAGGTAGTCGCCGAACGTCGCCGGCGCCGGCCCAGATCTGGGGGAAGAAGAAACGAGATGCGGCACCGAACCTTGGGGATCCACGTCCTCCTCATCGGAGCTTTCCCCAGCAAGCGCCCAGAACCTCGAGCCACTGCCGGCCCGACTCTCGGGAAGCGGGGATCGCGGTGAGGACGGAGCTTGGACGTCGGCGGCGGCCGCTACCTTGGTCGCCTCGCGAGCGCCCGAGAGGGGAGGAGCGTGCTTGCCAACGGTCATTTTTTCAAACTGAGCTAAAGTGGTCGCATGAATGTCATCAATGTTGACAGCAACTAAACATGATTTCTGAAAATTCCACTATCAAATCTCAAGTTGCTTAAGATGCACGGTTAAGAATGAAGCCCTCTCAAGGGCCCAAGGCGAGCGGTGAGCTAGTTAACCTTCTGTAGTTATCATAGAGCATATTCAGTGCATTAACGTACGGAACTAACTGTTTTGTACTCCATGTTCTGAATTGCCGTTCATGCAGTGCCTGCATATTTAAACACTTTTCCTAATTTTCAGCTAGATGAAATCTCAATTCGTCTCAAGTCAGATCGCTGGACGCTCATTTCGAGCGGTGGCACGAATCTTCTCGCGCGCTCGCCCACGCACCCCTACCGGTAGTTGCCCGGTTTTTATACTGGTTTTTCTAGCTGGTTTGGTTTTTATTTGTCGTTTCCCTTTGTCGGGAGAGAGAGAGTTGGGGACAAAAGTGAGCGGAGCCGCGGCGGTGGCTTTGGGTTCTCCCCTCGCGGAGGAGGTGAGCCGGTGAAGGACACCGGAGCGATTTTTCTCCGATGGGTCTCCGTGGAGCCCGAGGAGCTGGGTTCCTCCATGGCGAAGCTTCCGGCAAGCGACAACCGTTTCGCGGAGGCGGTAGCAGGTTGCTTCTCCGGCAGGATTAGTTCGTTTCTTCTTCGCCGGTGGAGCGATAACCGTTTGTCCCCTTTTCATTATTTCTGTTCTTAGACGATCGCTGTGCGCGTTCCTATCTTGGATTAGTAAGATCGCGCCAGGATCTGGTCTAATTTGTTGTTTTTAGGTGTGGAGAACGCAAATACATGGATTGCAGCTGTGATGCGATTTCTCTGTTGTTTGTTAGGCAAACATCTGATTTAGAATGCGTATGTTAAACTGAAGCAGTGTGGTGAATGTTTGCTGATGCTGTTCCTGGAGTCAGTAGTGTGAAGCTTCCTGCGTTTTTGCTGTGTTGTTCTTAGTTGCAGGGCTGCTTAGTGTGTAGGGGTGATGTATTGGAGATGGAGAGCAGATTTTTTGTAGAGCGGTGTGCTGGATGCTTGCTGCTTCTCCTTTGATCTGTGTGTTTAGCTAATTAGTATTTTTTTAGTTTGGAGCTCGGTATGCGTTTGTGTTGCCAGCACATGTAATGTATGGTTTCTCTATTAGCAGGTTATCAATTTTGTTGTTCTCTGTCATTCTTCAATTATTCATCAATCTTCATTTTCTTGTTTGATTCTTATTTTTCATTTTCTCTGTCATATTCTTCAGTCTTCATTTTCCTTCTTATTCTTCATTCTGTACCTCTTTATTATTCTTCATTCTCTTTCTTATTCTTCATTCTCTTTCTTATTCTTCATTCGCTTTCAAATTCTCTTTCTTATTCTTCATTCTTCATTTTCTTGTTAGATTCTTATTATTCATTTTCTTGTCATATTCTTCAATCTTCATTTACCTTCTTATTCATTATTCTTCATTCTCTTTCTTATTCTTTTTTTTTGCGAATCTCTTTCTTATTCTTCATTCGCTTTCAAATTCTATTTCTTATTCTTCATTCTTCAGTTTCTTGTTTGACTCTTATTATTCATTTTCTTGTCATATTCTTCACTCTTTATTTACCTTCTTATTCATCATTCTTTATCTCTTTATTATTCTTCACTCTCTTTCATATGCTTCAGTTCTTTTTTCTTCTTATTCTTCATTCTCTTTCATATTCTTTGTCTTATTCTTCATTCTCCGTCTCTTTTTATTCTCAGTTTCTTCTTGTTACTCAGTTTTGGTCTTAGCCTCTTTTATTTACTCAGTCTTCATTTTCACTTTCTTTTCTTTATTCAGTGTTTTCATCACATTCCTCCTCCCTCACTCTCAACCCTATGGTCTATGGACTTTTCTAGGCACAAGGTTTTCTATTCTTTTTGTAAGGCCCAAACAGATCCAGACGCAGCCATTGTGTGTATGTTTGGACCTGTTCTCATATCTGCAGGGGCGCGTGATAGGGGTGGATTCTAAGCCGGATATGCGTCCACTGGAGAACGGCGGGAATACAGGTCTTCATCTTCTACTACTATATATATGCATGCTACTGTCTAAATATTGATTGATATTGCCATGCAGTAATGCAACTGCTTAATTGATCCCCGCGAAAAAACTGCTTAATTTAGTGATATTGGGTGTGCAGAGAGACGACCTGCGACTCAACCGAACGAGCCACCTTCATCGTCCACTGGTTAGTAAGAGGAGCTAATGATAATCTCATGTGTGCATATTAATATATATACCCTCGACTTCGGGCTTTACCTTTTGATCAGCCTTTCTTGACATGCCTTTCTCTAAAGAATTTCTGGTGCACTTTTTCTTGACATGCTTGACCAAATAATCTACGGAACTCTCTAAAATTTCTAAAGAATTTCTGGTGCAACGGAACTCTCTAAAATTTCTCTTCTTGTCTCTTGTGCTTTCGCATGCGTGAAGGAGCTCAAGCTACCGGGATATCAGCTCATACCCCATCCCGTCCGATTCCTCCGTCAACCACACCACCTGTGAATGCGCCAAAAGCAGCTGTTGTGCTTGTGGCCCGCCGAAACCTAACATGCTGATATTTTATTTTGTCAGACAAAGGTTTGACACACTTCTAAGCAGCCGGTGCATTCACGATCCAGAAATATATGATTATGAAGAAGAACGGTTTTTGGCATACTTTGCCTCTAGTAGGAGTATGTACGTAGTAAAGGGTGACCCTCAATAAAATAAAGTAGTTAAGGGGTGGAAAGAAATATGGCTTGATCTATTATATTCATGTTAGTAGTTTGTGCTTGTAGTACTGGCTTTCGTGAAATTCTTTGTTGTATATAGTTCATAGGTTGGTAATGTAATACGAAGTTATACATTTACTAATAAACTGGGATTGTATTGATTTTGCATGAGCCTAACATAAAAATGCGCATTGTTCGACTTCATTCATGAGTATGTCTCTCAAAATAGATTTCTATGCATTTGAGCATCATGAGATCCCCTACGAGTTGAATATAATTTCATGGAAATTTCCATGAGTAAACCCTCTATATGAGATTATAAGACCTCCTCGAGGGTTAAGCCTCACGTTGACCAAAAATTAACTAACTAATATAATTTATTTGTGACAAAAATCATACTGTTGAAAACTGCTTTCAAATGTGAATTTCATGAATTCAGGATCAAGAAATTTAATGGTTATTAAGAAGAACGAATTATGGAATACCTTGTCTTTAGTAGGAGTATGTAAGTAGTTAAGGTGTACCTGCAATAAAAGTAGTAGTTATGTTGTGGAAAGAAGTATGGCTTATCTATTGAATGCTAGTAGTTTGCGCTTGTAGTAGTACTTTCTTCATTTGGTAAATTCATTTGCTGTCCTTAGTTCATACAAATGTTGGTACAGTAATATTAATTCACATTTACTAATAAACTTTGAGTGTATTGATTTCTTATGAGCCCAGCATTAAAAAAATCAGGATTGTTCGACTTCATTCATGAGTATGTCTCTCAAAATAGTGTTAGTTTCATGAGGTCCCCAATAAGTTGATATAACTTCTAGGAAATTTCTGTGACTACTCCCTCTATATGGGATTATAAGGCCTCCTCAAGGTTTGACCCTAACATTAACCATAAAATTAACCAACAAAATATAATTTGTTGTAAAAAACATTATACCTCTATAAACTTATTTCAAATATAAATACCTTAGATAGGTTGTAGCAATACCACATTAATAAGTAGCACGATAACATTTTTTTACTTGGTCCTATTTCACTAGGTACTGCCAAAGTTGGGCATCATCAAAGATCTAGTGTAGCCATTTGTTCCCACATCTTGTTTCCTGAGATTGTTTTACAGAACCACGATAAAATGGCTTGTCGCAAATTTACATTACATGGAGTCAGCCGCCATGATTAGTTCCCTCTCATACAAACCAATGGCGCTCAATTTGAGCGGCCTTCAGTCTCTCACTTTCACGCCCCACCCCGCCTTTGATGGAACGATCAAGTGGATTTTGGATTCAATTGAGAGTTTGAGTTTTCTTGAGTTCTCTTCTCACAAAGGCTTTCATATTAGTGTTGGGTGTTTCCTAAATTTTCTTAGCTAGTTATTTTAGTTTAATTTTTTATTGTTTTGAGTTCTCTACCCAAAGGCTATCAAGTTGGTGTATGTAGTTGGGTATTTTGTTGAATTGTACGGGCCAGTTATCCCTCTCGTAGTGAAGACTAACTGGGACTAACTCTCTCATTAGAAAATATTCATGATTACATGATTTCTAAGGACAATAAATACTTATTGTGCCGAGGGCATCTCGTTGAAACCCGATGTTTGCAGCCACCCCAAAAAATAAAGAATAATACCTAATGAAATTTAAGTGTATTTAAATAATGTTCTCAAATATAAATAATGTTAATATATTTTTTATGAATTTATTAATTTATTTGAACAATCTCAAGCGTCATTATGACCTGTATTTCCAAAAAACAGCTACCCATTGTCGACAGGTATTTTTCACACTGAGAAGAAAAACTAAATCGAGGGAAAACAATGTTGTCTGTTACGATTAATTATTTTATACAAACTAGCTAATGATTAACAATAGTATGGATAACCATTTTTTGTGTAGTACCAACAACGACTACAACTTTCTAAGTCCCATAGGCATATATTTTTGGGACCGATTTTACATTTGTGATAGTTGTTATATAAGCTTAGTGACAATGGTATAGCTAATAAGGCCCATTATCTTGGTATCCCTGGGGCCCGTTAGGGAGGCCTAAGCATAGATGTAGTCGAAATACGAGATGATATCGTATACAGACACTGTAATTTGTATTGGATCCGACCGGTTCCTCGAGACATGGCCACCTATATAAAGGCGCCAGGAGAGGCTGGCCAGGAACAGATTGAGATTGAGCCAATTGAGTACCACGCTTGTTCTCGACACACATCAAACCTCACCTTGTTTCACTGATCTTTACCTTCGAGTTTATCTGACGCCCTCTTCTCCCATTCCTAAGTCCTTTATCTAGGACATTTGCCGAGTTAACCCTCGTCACTTAGGCTCCATATGATGTTCCTGCGCCGCATGATCATAATAGTAAATGCAAAACATTTACAACCGACCCGATGTTTGCCCTCAACATCTTTTGTAACCTA
Organism: Dactylis glomerata; assembly: GCA_007115705.1. Classification (NCBI taxonomy): domain Eukaryota; kingdom Viridiplantae; phylum Streptophyta; class Magnoliopsida; order Poales; family Poaceae; genus Dactylis; species Dactylis glomerata. Next base: position 3,476,708 of record QXEO01000218.1, read on the forward strand.
GCCATATGTAGGCCAGTGGTCATGCCTTAAGAGTCGACAAGAAGAAGGTAAATCTAGTGCAGGACTAGTGGGTTTTAGCCGCCTAGGATAGCGCAATCATGCGGTTATTGCCGAATAGAATGTCGTTGGTGGTAAGTGCCTACTTTTTTGCAAGAAGAAAAAACAGACAACGCATCTCTTTCTTTATAAGCTTTTTATCAACTCAAAAGCTCACATCAAAGTCACCATACCTTTTAAGCAGCACACAACCAAAAACATGGACTAAAATGTTTTACATAGACCGTTAACATGCAACACAAACAAGTAAACAACCTAAGGCGGTAGAACACCATTTCATGGATTACACCACAATCCATGTTGGATGAAAACCTCATTAGCTCACTTCAGTAAGCCGCCATGAAGAGTTCTTTATGCCCCGGTCGTTGTAGATAACACCAAGTGTAGCTAGTGTGTGCATGATTAGATAATGTGCAGTGTAAAGGAATTTTTTTATCAACCACAACATCATTCAACCATAATGCCCAAACTTCATTAAGGCCACCGCAATCACAGGGATATGTCTTTTTTCATACCCATGTTTCTGAGTTTTGCTGCCCTTGTCGGCCTGAAATAGGCAAAAAATAAAAGAAAGCTGGAACAAAAAAATGCAATAGTTTGAGCATCAAGCTTCAAATAATATGACATCAATGTTGTTCTTGACGTGGACAAAATTAAGTACAACTAAAGAACACATTTAGAGTAAGACGAGATTGCAGTTGAACTGTGTTATCATTGAGCAAGGAAAGGAGTACTTTTTGCAAGTATGAGTTGCGCGCTTGACACATAATTAACCGCTAATTTAGCTCCTAACCTATTTCTAACATGTTTCATCGCTCTATCATTCGGGACATGAGAAAATCACGAAAGAAGGGCAGATAAGCTGAGCTCACTGATCGATCACTATCAATCGGCACACCGGTGAGGGTATGGACAAATTTTCTCCTCTTCACACAGAAGCTTCTCTCCACCATTATCTACTGGTAGCACACAACGCGACAATGACCAGACCAGGTGGCACCGACCGCACATGCACTGTCGGTCCATGTGACACCTGCAGTGACAGGCTCGTTGACCATCTCGTTCGTGTGTTTGTTTGTCGTCGATTGATTCTCGACCTTGCGTATCTGTGATCTGGGGCTGATCCAGACGTGCATATATCCTAGCTAGTCCGTACATAAATACAATTGTTTACTACTATAAGATTTAGTCATGTAGGGTAGTTTCGATGAGAGCGCCCAGAACAACGACTGTTCAACACGTTTGTCTGCTTCTTCTACAATGAAATAACAAGATTATTTTGTACTTAAATTATCCAAGTGGCCAAAAATGCTTGACTTGGCTGTATCTAAAAACTTATTCCGACTTGGAACGACCAAGGAAAAATCTACCATGCACATACGTACACATAAACATCAGCCAGTCAAATCAAGAAAAATTGCGCCACTTGGAACATGTAGATGCTTACTTAGAACATGTAGAGCGATATATAGCAAGGTAGAGATCTAACAACACATGCATTAACTCTTGGAAGACTTGTGCTATTTTGATTTTGAACGGCAAATCAAGGAATTTGCCCAAGGTTATATCAGGCTCTTATTACGGAATATTAGGTTCACATATACCTTTTGTGGATCCATCAGTACATTCGTGCCTTTTTCTAGCTAGAGCCTACTGTGTGAGAGTCTGAGAGATCGGTACTCCCTCCGACCCATATTATTCCTCGGTAATACAGATGAATCTACCATTAAAATGTGTCTACATACATCTAGATTAGCAAAGAGTATTCTGGATTGGAGGGAGTAGTAAAATTCCGCGCAGTTTTCACTGATGTGTAAGACTACTCACAATGAGAGTATCATAGGTACTATCATGCACTACATGCATACAAAAAGCTGATGTGGCACCATAATTAATAAGGAGAGAGGTGAGTGTGGTATCATATAATGATACTATATCATAGCACGTTAATCTAGAAAAGTTAGTGACAAATACATCTTCTACATATATTTGTATTGAGATTCTACAAAATAATAAATATGATGAAACTATGATACTACTTTATGATACTATGCATTGTAAGAGTGGTATCATAAACTAGTATCATATGCATGATATTAATGTATGATACTCCCCATTATGACTAGTCTAAACGGTTTGGAAGATATCCGAGCCGTTTTCATAGGAGAACTACGTACCAGGCGCAATTAGCCAGCTTGGACCATGCACAAGCTATCGCGGATCACAACCATATGTTACGGCAGTTTCTTTTTAATGGAAAACACTCTCTTCGTCTTTATACGCGAGGCCACTTTCGGTTGTCTTAAGATGAAGCTATTTAGATTTTTAATCCTTTGTTGAAATAGATATCAACATCTAATACGCAATGCATGAATATTTTACAAAAATATATTTCACTGAAGATATTATTAGTACAGTGATCTTGTAATGAAAATATTGATATTTTTCTTACCTTTTTTTCAGCGATCCAATATCTCCGTCCCAAAATGTAAGTCGTCTAAGATTAGTCAAAAGTCAACGCTTCCTAAGTTTAACCAACTTTATACAAAAAAAATATAAAATCCATCACTAGATTTACCATAAAGTGTATTTACTCGATGTGTCCATTCAATATTGTAGATGTATATATTTTTTTTCCTAATATTTGGTGAAAATTAGTAGGATTTGACTTTTGGCAAAATCCTAGACGACATACATTTTGGGACAAAGGAAGTATATATCTCCGTTACAATGAAAAATCATAGCGACACTTCTGACATCTTAATCCCATGGATGCATGCAACTATTTAACAGATTGTTATATTACCGTGCAGGGAAACACTGGACATATATAACCATCTTCTTGTACTGGTGAGTACACTCCAGCACTCGAGTCTCGAGTTCACTGTTATATTAGTCTCCAAGTAAGAGCAGCTACTGAGGTACTGGATCTTCGAATGCATGCATGCATGCACAATCCTCGACCTCGGCTTTACTTTTTGACCTACCTTTCTGTCCATGTTCTCTAAAAGATTTTTGTTGCACTTTCTTTTGACATGACCAAATAATGGTCAACGGGCTCTCTAAAGTTTTCTCTCTTGTCTCTTGTGCTTAATTTCTTGGGTAAAGCTAAAGCTATAGCCGCGACAAGTCATGCCTGAAGCAGCAAAAAAAGCAAAGCAACTAATAAACATAGGTAGACAGTAATATATGTATCTGCGTGCGTGTGGCTACAACAAAATGTGACATGCTGATATTTTATTTTGCCAGGCAAGGCTCAAAAATCAAAATAGAATGCGTGTGTCCGTGAAACAATAGAATGCACGGTGCATCCATTCCAACATAGGCCGGATAGGTGTGTCCATGAAACAAAATATAGCTTCCTATAACGTGATAGAATTCGGGTCCGGATTCGTTCATGTAGAGTTCTGTTTCCATTATTTTAACTGACGCTCTCGGCTAGCCTCTAACGTATTTATGTACTTTCCATTATTTTATTTTATTTTTTGCAAAAAAAATTCATCGATCTATTAATAATCATCAACAGCAGTGTAAAGAGTCTTAAAAGTAATAAAAATTACAAATAGGTAAATGGATCACCTAATGACAAGGGTTAACTCGACAAATATCTTAGATGAAGGACTTTGGATCGGGGGAAGAGCGACAACTAGAGATTATGGGAGCGAGATTGGTACACGACGTACCCAGGTTCACATCGCCGCGGTGGAGGATCGCTACGTCCTGCTAGCAATCTAGTATATGATCACAATGGTGTTTAGAGGGTGCCACCATACGCGGAGTTGTCTATGTCTAATCTATGAGTTCTATAATCTACGATGATCTTGATGTAACTTGTCTCAGATATCTCTCTAGGGACGCCCCTGCCTGGCTTTATATATGCAACCAGGCAAGGTTTTACAAGTGTCCTAGTCGAAGATATATTGGAATCTTCTTTCTTTGACTCTAAGTCAACATGTCGAGTCCTTATACTTGTTGATATCCCACAAGTATAGGGGATCGTGTGTAGCCTTTTCAATAAGTAAGAGTGTCGAACCCAACGAGGAGCTAAAGGTAGGATAAATGTTCTCTCAAGTTCTATCAACCAGTGATACAACTCTACGCATACTAAACGTTTGCATTATCTAGGAAATAAAACTAGAGCAACAATACGGGTATGAGAGATAGCTTTGCAAGATAATAAATATAAGAAAGTAATTGTTAGTGCTGTAGTAATAAAATATACTAAGTAACCATAAACTAACAGTACCATGAGTGTGGAAAAGTGGTGGTGGTTTTGTCCAAGTTCAATTAGCGAATAAATCGGGTTCATTGTCTTCGATGCAGTTTTCTATGTGGGAGAGGCTAAATATATAAGCACTTCACTACTTGGAAATACAAGTACTATATGATTGGATTGTTAGCAAGCATCTGTAAATACTAACAATGCATTAAGGTTTCCCCAATCATAGCCTTAAGTTAATGGTCCTCTTACTCCCATACGTGCAACGTTCTGGTTTGCGTCCTCAGGTTTCTGTCACTCCGGCAAAACTACCCCCTTCCTTTTGCACATACTACTAACCCTAAGATGTTTAATCCATGCGCGCATAAATATAATGGACATCAAAGGACAGTACCATATCAACATACAACTCTAATGAACCAAAGACATTCAACAAATCAATCTAAGAACAACTAAACTATAGAAACATGACATAGATCATAGGATAAATATTATAGCATCAAACACTATGTTCACATAGGACAGTATAGAGGTGTGTGGGAGGATGAACCACTGCATATGTGATGGAGATAGCAGTGAAGATTGTGGAGAGGAGCAGCGAGGGCGCGGGCGGCAGCGGCGTGGCAGCAGCGGCGCGGGCGGCGGCGCGGGGTACTCCTTCCCCACCGCCAGCATCATGGGGGAGCGCCGCCCCTTAACCCCCTTCCTTCATGGCTTCATGGGAGCCCTCCCCCATGGAGATGGGATCCATGGGGGAGGCTAAAACGTGGCTCTGGTGGCTGCAAATTCGTGGGTGGAGGTGTCTCCCACGAGCTAGGGTTCCTCCCTTTATATAGTCTCTCGGATTCCCGTCTCCCCATCTTGGGCCGCAATGGAGCGGGCTTATCTCGGCCGTCCGGACTCGGAATCAGGCAAATTTTATTTGCAGAACGTTCGCCATAAAATTCGCTACAACTTTGTAATTGAAGAGTTTTCCGTTTGATGCCGTCTTCGACCAGTAACGTGACCATCTTCGAAAAAAGTTCTGGCACAGATTTCTGGAAAGTCCCAATTTGACTGCAACAAGGTTTCCACTTGTATTTTTGGTAATTCCTACACATCAAAGTGTAAAACAAGAACATTGTGCACTTTTGCAACTATTAGTAGGTTAGTCCAAATAAATCATAAAAGTGCCACAAAGTGTAGATAAAACATATAGCAATTGGTGTAAAACAAGCATAGAGCATCAAAAATTATAGATACGTTTGCAACGTATCACTTGTCCACTTTCATAATGGGCCGGACGCGGTATACTAATCCGTGGGTACCCGAAGGGTATACCCACGTCAGTAGCCCCTGAGACTCTACTTGAGTTGCAAACTCGGGTTGAGTCTCCAAACTTTGACTTCTTCAATCTTTGACTTCATGTAAATATAGAGGCACAAGGGCCTAGTATTACAGATGTACATACCGTATAGAAAGATAATATAGTATACAAAAGAATATCTAAAATACATTTAACACTCCCCCTTAATCGAAACCCTTTGAGTTGTTTAGATTATGCTTAAACTCATCTAATTGCTTTACTGGAAGTGCCTTCGTGAAGCCATCTGCAACTTGATCTTTGCTTGAGATAAATTTGATGTCCAGTAAGTTCGCAGCAACTCTTTCTCTAACAAAATGAAAGTCTATCTTAATATGCCTAGTGCGAGTATGGAACACTGGATTTACACACAAATAGGTAGCACCTAAGTTGTCAAACCAAAGACATGGCTTTTGCTACAATTTAACTCCAAGTTCACGAAGGAGAGCTTCAATCCAAATCAACTCTGTTGTTGCATTTGCCAAAGCTTTGTATTCAGCCTCTGTACTAGATCTTGACACTGTAGCTTGTTTCTTTGCATTCCAGGAAACCAAATTCAGTCCAACAAATATGGCAAAACCACCATTAGATCATCTATCATCAAGAGAGCCTGCCCAATCTGCATCTAAGAAAGCACTAAGAAGCATAGATGATGATTTTGTAAAAGTGATTCCAAGTTTTAAGGTGCCTTGCACATATCTGAGAATTTGTTTGACAGCTGTCCAATGTTCTGTGGTTGGTGCATGAAGAAACTGATAGACCTTGTTAACTTAGAAGCATAAATCTGGTATTGTCAATGTTAAGTATTGCAAAGCTCTGATACGTCTCAAACATATCTATAAATTTTGATGCTTCATGCTTGTTTATACACCATTTGTTTTGTGTTTTGTTACACTTCGGGGCATTTTTATGCATTTTCCGGAATTAACCTATTAACGAGATGCCACAGTGCCAGTTCCCTGTTTTTGCTATTTTTGTGTTTCAGAAAAGCTACACAGGAAATATTCTCGGAATTGGATGAAACAAAAGCCAAACCTTCTATTTTTACTGAAGCTTCGCGAACACTAAAGATGAGACGGAGGGGGCCAGGGGCTGGCCACACCCTAGGGTGGTCTGGGCTAGGGTCTGGCCATGCCACCAGGGGGTGAGCCGCCCTGGTCCATCCTCTGACGCTGCCCTTTCGCCTATAAGTTCCCCTCGATGGGAAAAACCTAAGGGACGAATCTCTTTTCCATGAAACATACTGCAAGCCGCCGCCATCGTCGTCGCGAGATCGGGAGGATCCAAGAGCTCTTCCCGGCACCCTGCCGAAGAGGGGACTCCCTGTTGGAGGCCTTCTCCACCACCATGGTCGCCTCCGAAGTGATGTGTGAGTAGTCTACCTTGGACTACGGGTCCATAGCAGTAGCTAGATGGTTGTCTCCTCCGCCATGTGCTTCGTGTTTAGATCTTGTGAGCTGTCCTACATAATCATGATCATCTTTATGTAATTCTATATATTGTGTTTGTTGGGATCCGATGAGTATTGGTACTACGTTAAGTTGATGTGCTGAATTATATATCTTTATGTTATCTCTATGTTGTTTCTGATCTTGCATGCTTTCCATTGCTAGTATCTTTCTTGGCCGAGTAGATGCTAGTGACTCTAAGAGGGAGTATTTATGCTCGATAGTTGGGTTCATGCCTCTAGTAATCTGGGGGAGTGACAGAAACCTCTAAGGTTGTAGATGTGTTGTTGCTACTAGGGAGAAAACAACATTCTTGTGTCCAAGGACATTTGCTTTGTTTATATTATGCACTTTTCTTAATGCCATTATCTATTGTTCGTAACTTAATACTCAAGGGGTACTCGGATGACTCCCCGCGAGTGGATTTTTAGTCATAGATACAGTTTGATGGCGGTCTATGTATTTTGTCGTAATGCCCTGAGTGAATCTCATAGTGATCCTCATGACATATGTACGTTATCTTTATTCTATCAATTGTCCAACTATAATTTATTTACCCAGCATGTTGTTATTTATCTTATGGAGAGACACCACTAGTGAACTATGGACCCCGGTCCAATTTCCTTTATATTGCTATTACTGTTTACTTTTACTCGCTATGTTTACTTTTACTTGCATACTATTACCTTTTACCACTCGATACGCTCAATCCTTTGTTTACAGGAAACCGGAGAGATTGACAACCTCATCGTAAGTTAGGAGCAAAGTTCTTGGTTGTGTTGTGTGCAGGTTCCACATTGCTGCTAGGTGAAGAAGCTCCTACGTTAACTCCGCACCAGCATTTTTTGGCGCCATTAACCGGAGTGTCGCGAAGCTAGCAAGCATCACCTTCTGAAGTTTGGCTTTCTCCTACTGGTTCGATAACCTTGGTGATACGTCTCCAATGTATCTATAATTTTTGATGCTCCATGCTTATTTTTACACCATTTTCCTAATGTTTCGTTACACTTCGTGGCACTTTTATGCATTTTCCGGAACTAACCTATTAATAAGTTGCCACAGTGCCAGTTCCCTGTTTTCTACTGTTTTTGTGTTTCAGAAGTGATACACAGGAAATATTCTCGGAATTTGACGAAACAAGTTCCTGAAGTCTTATTTTACCCGGAAGCTTCCAGAGATCCAAAGGAGAGTAGGAGGGGAGCCACCAGGGCCCCACACACAGGGGTGGCGCGGCCAGCCCCTGGCCCGCGCCACCATGGTGTGAGGGCACCTGGGCCCTCCTCTGACATCGCCCCTTCGCCTATAAAGACCCCCCGATAGAAAAAACCTAAGTACCCGATCAGATTTTTAGAACACATCGCGATCCGCCACCGCCGTCGACCCGAAGATCGGGAGGGTCCAGAAGCTCTTCCCGGCACCCTGCCGGAGAGGGGAATCGCCACCAGAGGTCTTCTTCATCGTCATGCTTGCCTCCGGAGCGATGAGTGAGTAGTCTACCTTGGACTATGGGTCCATATATAGCAGTAGCTAGATGGTTGTCTTCTCTACCATGTGCTTCATGTTTAGATCTCATGAGCTGCCCTACATGATTGAGATCACCGTTATGTAATTCTACATGTTTGGTTTGTTGGGATCCGATGAATATTGGTGTTTATGATTGAGTTGCTGTACTGAATATTATCTTTTGTTATCTCTATGTTGTTTATGATCTTGCATGCTCTCCGTTGTTAGTAGCTATCTTGGCCGAGTAGTTGCTAGTGACTCCAAGAGGGGGTATTTATGCTCGATAGTGGGTTCATGCCTCTATTTAACCTGGGGGAGTGACAGAAACCTCTAAGGTTGTAGATGTGCTGTTGATACTAGGGAGAAAACAACATTCATATGCTCAAGGGCATATGCTTTGTTTACATTATACACTTTGCTTAATGCAATTATCTGTTGTTCGCAACTTAATACTCATGGGGTGTTCGGATTGATATCCCCGGGAGTGGATTATTAGTCATAGATGCAGTTGGATGGCGGTCTATGTATTTTGTTGTAGGGATTTCTATTTTCGTGCCCTCAGGTCGTTAGTTGTACTCAGTTTTCCCCAGCCGCTTAGTTTTTCCTCAGTTTTCCCCTCGCTCTAGTTTGAAACCCCTCGCAGACGCTCGGACGGGAGGGTTGCCGTTTAGTTGACCGTTCCGTGCTGACGTGTGGGGCGGCGTCGTGTGGGGCCGCGTCGCATGGGGCTGGTAGAACGGGACCGCGTGGGACAGGACGAGACCGCGTTTGGTTGTACGTGAGAGCTCGGTTTTGTCTCTCTCGGCCCAAATTGGCATTTTTCAGAGCGCCTTTTTCCCCTCTCTCTCTGTAACAGTTCTCTCTCTTTTCACCAAATTAGTACCAAATCTAGAGAAGCTTCTATTTCTATCTTTCTTCAATGATTGTTGCCTTTTGGCCCTCGTTTTTTGCCCAATATGGTAACAAATCTAGAAGCTAGTATAGGATGAATTCACAGCAGCATAATAAATCCAGAAAACTAAATATAATACATAAACTGTATACAGCAGCCAATAACAATGTTCTTCATTCTGAATCATATATTTCGTCGTCGCTACAATTCATGAGATGAAAGAAATATTCACTAAACTCCCTCCGTCTGCAGTGTGCAGCAAATACATCCTCCAAACGGTATGGCCTTTGTTCATTTTTCGGACCATATCCTATTCTATCCGCACGTCGTGGCCACTCATCCCAGGCCTTTCTATCATCATCATACTCTCTAATATAACGCAAATCCGCGTAGTAGATGCAGCCAGGTCGAACTGTCGGGTGCACTCTGGTGTCGACGGAGATACACCGGCTAAAATTGACGAAGAGGGCACGACTGCCAATGTTACTGACGGCATGGAGAGAGCGGCTCTCAGTGTCCATACGGTACACCAATGGTTGACCTTCCTCCAAATGCCGGTTGTCGTCAGTGCTGCCGCCCAACAACACAAGCAGAAGATCACCATCCGACTCCACAAGGTAAAACTTGGAATCATAATCATTTCCAAGTTCTGGAAATGAAAATAGTGTCTTCATGCTGACAGTGCTCGCGCGCTGCTCCAACTGGACATTGTTGGTGCACACTATTCTTCCGAACTCATTCACAGCTATTGCATACAATTCACCATTGAACGGGGTAATGCAACGCAGAGAATGGTCCTCGATCGTAAATCTTCCTTCTCCCCAATCATGTACATCTATATCCTTAGTTGGAGAGCTCTTATCGACCCAAGCAATTTCATTGGGGTAACCTGTGCAAATGAAGACCATAGTCGGGGACTTAATTACAGCGACTGACTGCACAATCATAGATGGCATCTGCGCCTCAAACATAGCGTTCAAAGTCTTTGTGAGTGGGTTCAGAAGCCGTATCTTGTGCGGCTGGTTCCTCTGGGCAAGCACGATGACGCCACGGTAAAAGCCGACGAAGTAGTATCTAAAAGGGAGTTGATGAAGATAACATTCAGCACTAAGATGTTTACGATTGAAAATAAAAATAGATTAACTCTATAGATATGGAGGAATTTGAACCTTGCATGAACTTCCGTTAGATCGATGGTGACGTAGCGGGATGTGCGGAGGTTGAGGAAAGAGAACTCAGCGGCGCGTGGAAGGGCGTGTTCTACCACGATCCATTCGTGCAGGTGCACGTCGGGCTCAGGTAGATCTGAGCGCCAATTTGTACAAACTTGCCTCAAAGCAGCGTAGGTGTCCACGTACTCCTCGTTCGCCAGTAAGCAGTCGCCGATCTTGTGAAGTGGTCCGTCACCCTTAAGAGAGGCCCAGTTCACGGAGGCGCCGCGCTTGGATGCGCCGCCCTCGGATGCGACGGGCTCGACGGCGATGGGCTCGGATGCGACGGGCTCGGAGGCGATGGGCTCGGAGGCGACGGGCTCGGGGGCGACGGCCGCCGGCGCATTCTTCTTCTCCATCGCCGGCAGGTGAGCGCGCATAGGGCGGCTAGGGTTTTTTGGAGAAGGTGATGGGACGTGAGAGGCGTGGTTGCGTGCGTGAGTTATGATGAGACTGTGTGCAGAGGGAGGGAGAGGGGCTCTGTACTGGCAGTTGACGTTTTGGTCTCAGCACGCGCACCGCGCGGCTAACCGTTGCTCACCGCGACACGCGTCCGTGGGACTGCACGTCAGCACCGTTACGTGTACTCAGTTCTACCCTTGAGTCTTACACTGGAAAAATATCTGTACTCAGTTTTCCCCTCGAGTACTAATACTGGCTAGTGCAATATACTCAGTTTTACCCTCAAGTGGCTGGTCAACAGAGAGTCAACAGATGGGATTAAGCAATCTAATTGAGTCATTTCATGCGCAAAAAAATTCAAAAAAATAAAATCATAGTGCCTCCAACTCATGCGCAAAATAAAATCATAACAATCATATATAAATCAAGTTTTCACACAAATGGCCACTTCTGAAATCACTAGTAGCTATGAAGGTTCATGGCTTTCCACTCAAACCCCTTCTCAAAACATCTATACCCAAAACATAGTTTGTCTGAATGAGGCCACAATTTTTACACTCATGTGTATTTGAATTGCTAATACTTTGAGGTAGGCCAACCTGGGTTTCATTGTACAAAACATGTGTTTTTCTTTTTCTAAATCTCTTATTTGAATTCCTTAGCCTGTTTATTATTTACTTGCCCTTGTATCCTTGATACTACTCAGTTTTACCCTCTCCCTTCTCACAGAAGCCCAAACTTGGCCTGATTGGTCGAGCTGTTGTCACACGGATCGTGCCCACCTACCGTCGATCCTATGATCTAACGGGCAGGATCGTGCCACCCTCTCTCTATCTGTCGGTGGCAAACTACTACCCCTCTATGTATGCTAAATAACGAGTTGGCCACCGGATTCAACAAGTTTGGTAATCACAAATTTCCACTTCTTGTAGGCATTACTTTTCACGGTGAAATGATAAACTATCACGAATTTCCTTTAGGCATTACTTTTCAAGGTAAAATAATAAACTATCACGAATTTCCATTTCTTTTAGGCATTACTTTTCACGAATTTCCTTTAGGCATTACTTTTCACGGTGAAATGATAAACTATCACGAATTTCCTTTAGGCATTACTTTTCACGGTAAAATAATAAACTATCACGAATTTCCATTTCTTTTAGGCATTACTTTTCCCTTACTTTTTTGTTGAGATATAAACACCCACAACGGTCATCTCCTCCTTAATTTATTATGTAACCCCACAACGGTCATCTCGCCCTTATAAACCCCCACCTCGGCCATCCCTCATGTCAATAGGTTCTGCCTCTATCTTCTTCGTTTCTGCCTCTCTCTTCTTCGTTCACATACACTTGATCCATTGCCATGGCTTCCACGTCTCGAACGCCGACCGGAAGGGGAAGGGGAAGGGGAAGGGGAAGGGGAAGGGGAAGGGGAAGGGGCGGCCTGGGTGGTGGATCATCATCATTGCCACCACCACCGTCAACACTGCCATTGATCATAGAGGAGTTCTTAATCGTCATCTATGAAGACCCTTTGGCCAAGAAGGTACGTACGCGTTCCCACATATATGATGCATGTGATTAATTATGTGCATGTTCCAAAAAGCCTTTAATTTCAAACGATCGGCGCTCGATCTCTTTGCAGGCACTCCCACAGAAGTTTGCGGACTATCTTGACGGCCAGGAGCCCATAAAGGTGTATCTGCGAGCAGCTGACTGCGGTCCTCGTCTCTGGACCGTGGAGGTCCTATTTGACGGACAAGGCCAGATGTACCTCGACAAGGGCTGGGAGAATTTCGCCATCGCGCACGGTGTGGATTTCGGCTACATCCTACACTTCAAATATGAAGGCGATGATGTGCTCACAGTGAAGGTGTTCAACGTAACATTATGCAGGAAGTACTACTACACGGACGACGAAGATACTGACGATGAAAGCGACGACGACGTGAAGCCATGCATCCATCCCCTTTAGATAAGGGGATTATGACCAAGAATATATATGTAGCTTCATATGCATCGATTTAGAGATCTAGCTATTTTCTATATATTATGCATGTAAAAATAATAGGGAATCGCAATTTCCACCATGATTCGAGCACCACAGCCTCCAAACGATGCCGATGCCGATATCGGCATGGTCAGAACGGCTATGCATGCTCGCCGCCACTGCTAGGTCACCGTCGGGATGCACCCTCAATCCCGTCCCCTCATTCGATCACTGACACACCAGAGATACCGCCGAGGCCAATGACGAACGCACATGCTGATGCCAATGCCGAACATGCACGCCGCTGTGGGCACGGCCACGTCGCCCCGCTATGCTGGACGCCATAGACCGCCGCGAGTTCTTTCCCTTCGCCACCACACTCCCCTAGCACCTATCTATACACGCCAGAAAGGAGAGACACTAGTTTTCTCTACATTGCTCGCGTTCGTGTCCGACACCGTCAGTCAAAGTGTTGAGGTCGTCGTCAATGTCTTCGACCATTTCTTCTCTTCTTTGCATGGTTAAACGCGTCTAGTTCATATCTATCTAATGCGTCTGGTCTCGCCTCATGCAGTTCTTTGTGGACGTCGATCTCATCTCGGCACCCCGCAGGCCACCTCCTCCGTGCCATCGCTGTAGAGCTCCGTTTAAAAATCTAATCCTACCCGTGTATTGCACCTTGTATCAGCGTCATGGCCCCACTTGTCATTCGATATACCGAAGCTCCACTCGTCCGCGTTTTGGTCAGGGATACGGCGATGCTTACGGTCAAACAAAGATGGATGCTCTGACGTGTCTTTGCGGGCTCTACGTGGCCCCACTAGTCAGCAGTTAACGGTCAAAGGTGTTCAACCGTCGGGCAACCGGCCGTTCCAGCACCGGTGACGGTTTCAGCCAAGGGCTTGGACAAAACTGAGGAAAAACTAAGGAGCTGGGGAAAACTGAGTACAACTAAGGACCCGAGGGCACGAAAATAGAAATCCCTTTGTTGTAATGCCCAGAGTAAATCTCATAGTGATCTTCTTGATATATCACGTTTATATTTATTCTATCAATTGCCCAACTGTAATTTGTTTACCCAGCATGTGTTGTTTATCTATGGAGAGACACCACTAGTGAACTGTGGACCCCGGTCCTATTTCCATCATATTGCTATCACCTGTTTACTTTACTCGCACTGTTTACTTTACTCGCATACTTTACTGTTTTCCACTCGATACACTCATAACCTTTGTTTCAAGCAAACCGGTGAGATTGACAACCTCATCGTAAGTTGGGGACAAAGTATTTATTTGTGTATGTGCAGGTTCCACGTTGTAGCTAGCAAGCAAAGCTTGGATGAGGCGCCATATATAAATTGTCCGAAGCTGTCGCAAACTAGCAAGCATCACTTTCAGTCGCCTGTCTCTCCTCTCCAAGAACGATAAATCTTGGTTTCTTAACTGAGGGAAAACGAGCTGCTATACTCATCACACCTTCCTCTTGGGGTTCCCAACGGGCTGGTCATTCACCACGCATCACTTGGTTTCACAACTGAGGGAAACTTGTTGCTGTGCTCCTCATACCTTCCTCTTGGGGTTCCCAACAGGGTGCCTTAACACCGCACCATCAAGCATTTTTCTGGCGCCGTTGCTGGGGAGAAAAAAGATTTCTGCAAGGGGAGTTTCTCACACTCAACCTTTTTACTTTGTTATTGTTTTTCTTTATTTTATTTTTACTTGCATCATTTTATCAAAAATACAAAAAATTAGTTCCTTTATAGTTGTTCCTTTTACCTGCTTGCTTTTAGTCTTGCTAGAATGGGTACTCCTGAAAACACCAAGTTGTGTGACTTTACTAGCACCAAAAACAATAATTTTATCTGCACTCCTATTGCACCACCTGCTCCGGAGGGAAATTTTTATGAGATTAAACCTGCTTTGTTGAATCTTGTTATGAAAGAGCGATTTTCCGGTGCCAGTTCTGATGATGCTGCAGCTCATCTCAACAATTTTGTTGAGCTATGTGAGATGCAAAAGTATAAGGATGTAGATGATAATATTATTAAGCTTAAGTTGTTTCCTTTCTCTTTAAGAGGAAGACCTAAGGATTGGTTGCTATCTTTGCCTACAAATAGTATTGATTCTTGGGATAAGTGTAAGGATGCTTTTATTGGAAAATATTACCCTCCTGCTAAGATTATAGCTTTGCGTAGTGATATCATGAAGTTTGGACAGTTTGATAATGAACATGTTGCTCAAGCTTGGGAAAGAATAAAATCTATGATAAAGAATTGTCCCACTCATGGACTGACTACTTGGATGATTGTCCAAACTTTTTATGCAGGACTGAAATTTTCTTCAAGAAACCTATTGGATTCAGCTGCTGGAGGCACTTTTATGTCCCTTACATTGGGCGCAGCAACGAAGCTTCTTGACAACATGATGGTAAATTATTCTGAATGGCACACCGAGAGAGCTCCACAAGGTAAGAAGGTAAATTCTGTTGAAGAAACCTCTTCCTTGAGTGATAAGATTGATGCTATTATGCTTATGCTTTCTAATGATAGAGCTCATGTTGATCCTAATAATGTTCCTTTGGCCTCTTTGGTTGCTCAAGAAGAGCATATTGATGTAAACTTCATTAGAAATAATAATGTCAATAATAGTGCTTATAGGAACAATTTTGCTAGCAACAATTATAGGCCATATCCTTCTACCAATGGTAATGGTTAGGGTAACTCTTATGGTACTTCCTCCAACAACACTAGGGGCGCACCCTCTGAGCTTGAGGTAATGCTCAAGGACTTCATCGGTAAGCAAACTGCTTTCAACAAGTCTGTTGAGAAAAAGTTGGATAAAATTGATATTCTTGCTTCTAAAGTTGATAGCCTTGCTCTTGATATTGAACTTCTGAAACTGAAAGTGTTGCCTAATGATGTGAAAGAAAGCAATACTTTTGCTGCTACTAATGCCATCCAAGTTAGAATTGATGAAAATGTTAGGATGTTAGCAAAATTGCATGCCAGGTGGAAAAGAGAAGATGAGATGGCTAGGAAGATGAAGGTATGTACTATTACCACCTCTAATGATGTTGTTTCAAATGCTAGCAATCCTCTTACTTTGATTGGTGTAGAGAAATCTCCTACTCCTTGTGCGAAAAAACCCAAAACTTCAAAAACTTTTTCTCAAAAGAGTGCTGAAATTCTTTGGAGTGTGGGAGATGATAGCTCTATTTCTTTTAATGATTTTGATGTTGATGGCTGCTATATATCTGAAATTATTGTGTTCTTACAAAAGCTTGCTTTGAGTCCTAATGCTAGTTCTTTGAATGTTGCTTTTACAAATCATATTACAAATACTCTCATGAAAATTAGGGAGAAAAAGTTTAAACAACAAGCTTCTATTGCCAAGAAGTTAGAAGATGGTTGGGAGCCCATCATTTATATGCATGTTAATGGTTTTGATTGACATGCTTTATGTGATCTAGGTGCTAGTATTTCTATTATGTCTAGAAAGATTTATGACATGCTTGGTTTACCACCGCTTGAAAAGTGCTATTTTGATGTTCCTCTTGCTGATGTTGCTAAGAAGAAACCTTTGGGAAGAATTAATGATGTTCTTATTATGGTTAACAACAACCTTGTTCCCGTTGATTTTCTTGTCATGGATGTTGAATGCAATGCTTCGTGTCCTATTATTTTGGGAAGACTTTTTCTTTGAATGGTAGGTGCCATCATTGATATGAAGGAAGGCACCATCAAATATCAATTCCCATTCAAGAAAGGTATGGAACATTTCCCTAGAAGAAGGAAGAAATTACTTTTTGACTCTATTCTTAGAGCAAATTATGAACTTGATGCTTCATCATTTGATATTACATGATTTGCACTTTCTGCGCCTAGCTCAAAGGCGTTAAAGAAAAGCACTCTTGGGAGATAACCCATTGTTTTCTTTTCGGTAATTTTTCTTTTATTTGAGTCTTAGAAGTTATTACTAGTGTAATAACCACTCCTTATCCTTTTTATTTCGTTGTTGTGCCAAAAAGAACCTCTAATTTGAGGGAGGTAAGATTTGGGGAAGTTGCTGTCCTGAAATAGATTTCGGTGCTGCACGGTAAAAAAAATCGTGAAAATTCTCATTATATCTTTTTGACCTGCGATTTCTTGCGCATATGCCCTAGGTTATATCCAAACTTTCTTTAGTTTTGCACTTTTCGATTTGAGCAACAGAAGGTCCTCAAAAAAATCGACCTTTGTCAGCTGTTCTGTTTTGACAGATTCTGCAACTATTTGTGTTTGCTTCTCGATCGCTTTCTTTTTTAGTGCTTTTGATCACGGGACTTTTGAGGAAGTTTATAAAGTAGTATATGCTTTATATATGGTATTTTTTAGTTGAAACTGAACCAAAAAGGGTCGATCTACTATTATATTTATACTAACATTGCTAACAGAATTGTGTGAAGTTTTGTATGAAGGAAGTTTTCAAGTGTAGGGATTGGAGAGTGATGAGATGAGATGAAGTATGGACAAAAGCTCAAGCTTGGGGATGCCTATGTCACCCCAAGAAATATCTAAGAGGTACAAGCGTCAAAGCTTGGGGATGCCCCCGAGGCACCCCTTCTTCATCGGCAAAAATCAGGTCACCTTTCAACACACTATATTTTTATTGCTTCATGCACTATGCATTTTTCTTGGAGCGTCTTTACTTTCGTTTTCAGTTTTGTTTTGTTTTGGTTTGTTTTCTGCAATAAATGGTTGGACCCCAACAAATTTCTCTTGGAGGAGACACTCCGTTTTTCATTTACCAATAACACTCTATTTTTCACTCTTATCGTTCAACGAGTGTTCTCTTTTTCTAGAACTGCGTTTAGCTTTCATTTTTCACCTTGATTTTTGTTCAGATCTTGTTATATCTTTGCATCAAGGTGTATTTTGACCACTGGTCCATGTTGGTATTCATCAAAAGAGTTGTTTCAAAAAGGTTTGAATGGTGTTGGAAAAGAGAAAAAAGTTTATTGCAAAAAGTGGTACAAAAAGGAGCTTGTTTAGACTGCGCCTTAGACTTTTGCATGCCATGCTTGATGTCATTTTGATAGTATGCTTAGTGATTTTTGCTGTAGGATGACTTGCCTCAAATGACTGAGATTGCTTAATGAGCCTTTGAAAAAATCATGCGTTGTTTTTATTATATGGAAGCATTTATTTGGTTTTCTCCTTGATGCTTTATTTGGGTTGACTTGGCGCATGTTACAACATGTTTGACTCTAACAAGTCGCCATAAGCCTCTATGATCATTTGGTTTTTGACTTGTGATGTCATTTTATGCTTCTTCTTAATGATGTTTTGTCGCTATGCATGATAATGGCCGTTATTGCTCTCTTAGTTGGTCGTTCTTAGTCTTTTGCTAGCCTTCATTTTGTACTGAGTATGATCTCTACTCATGCATCCAACTCCCAAAAACCAAGTTTGCCATTGTGTCCACTATAAATTCCTATGCATGGTATTTGCAAGCCATTCCAAGTAAATTTTCATGTGCTACCTTTCAAAAAACCTTCAAAATACTTCTCATTTTGTGACACTGTTTTCAGCTCATGGGGACGTAGTGGTCGGATTTGCTATCTTCCATATTGTCTTATTCCAAAAAAAGAGAAAAAAGAAAAGAAAAAAAGGCACTCCTCCATGGTATGTGAATGTTGGTGGGCACCCGATGGAATCGATTAGCCATGGTTTGTGAAAGGAAAAAGGTGAGGAGGAGTGCCAAGCTTTATAAAAGAGTACCAAAGTGCCAATCTCTCTCTCAAAAACTTGCTTCATTTTTGTATGGAAGATAGTAAAAACCCCATTGCCAGTCGTTGACAAAGACAACCACCTCTCAAAACCAATTTTTTATCTCTCTGTTTTACAAATAAAAAGCTCTAGCACATGTTTAATCACTGCTTCCCTCTGCGAAGGGCCTTTCTTTTACTTTTATATTGAGTCTCCACCTTCTACCTTTATGCACCGTCTAAGAGAGCATAGTTGCCATTCTGAGTTTAATGTGCATAGTCCCAAAGTTTATCATTGATTGATTCATGATTATGGTTTTGCTTGTTCTTAAATTATTTGTATCTAGTCGCCCTCTTAAACTTGAAGGTGTCCTATTCATTTATGTTTTGCTATTCCATGAAGGACAAGCTGAAAACCACTTGATATGTTTTTTCATATGATTTGAACACATATTTGACTTTTATTGTTTCATTATTCATGATCTTTTGTTTGTGTTTATTTTCATGTTATAACATGGTTGCTAAGTTTTATTGTCAAGATAATGTCTTTTATGCCCATGTTTTAAGTTCTTTGATCCCAGCACTCAATGCTTTACAAAGTTGATCAAGATTGTGAAGGTGCATGTCACATCAAAACTTATTCTTTTGTTATCACTTACCTACTCGAGGACAAGCAGGAGTTAAGCTTGGGGATGCTTGATACGTATCAAACGTATCTATAATTTTTGATGCTCCATGCTTGTTTATATACTATTTGCTTTGTGTTTTGTTACACTTCGTGGCATTTTTATGCATTTTCTGGATCTAACCTATTAACGAGATGCCACGGTGCCAGTTCTCTGTTTTTGCTATTTTTGTGTTTCAGAAAAGCTACACAGGAAATATTCTCAGAATTGGACGAAACAAAAGCCAAACCTTCTATTTTTACTGAAGCTTCGCGAAGACCGAAGATGAGACGGAGGGGGGCCAGGGGCTGGCCACACCCTAGGGCGGCGCGGGCCAGGGT
Source organism: Dactylis glomerata (assembly GCA_007115705.1). Classification (NCBI taxonomy): domain Eukaryota; kingdom Viridiplantae; phylum Streptophyta; class Magnoliopsida; order Poales; family Poaceae; genus Dactylis; species Dactylis glomerata. The sequence continues at coordinate 3,496,525 of QXEO01000218.1, forward strand.
TTGGCCGCGCCACCAGGGGGTGAGCCACCCTGGTCCACCCTCTGACGCTGCCCTTTCGCCTATAAGTTCCCCTCGATGGGAAAAACCTAAGGCACGGATCTCTTTTCCATGAAACATACTGCAAGCCGCCGTCGTCGTTGTCGCGAGATCGGGAGGATCCAGGAGCTCTTCCCGGCACCCTGCTGGGGGCCTTCTCCACCACCATGGTCGCCTCCGGAGTGATGTGTGAGTAGTCTACCTTGGACTACGGGTCCATAGCAGTAGCTAGATGGTTCTGTCCTTCGCCATGTGCTTCATGTTTAGATCTTGTGAGCTGCCCTACATGATCAGGATCATCTTTCTGTAATTTTACATGTTGTGTTTCTTGGGATCCGATGAGTATTGGTACTATGTTAAGTTGATGTGCTGAATTATATATCTTTATCTTATCTCTATGTTGTTTATGATCTTGCATGCTTTCCATTGCTAGTAGCTATCTTGGCCGAGTAGATGCTAGTGACTCCAAGAGGGAGTATTTATGCTCGATAGTTGGGTTCATGCCTCTGGTAATCTGGGGGAGTGACAGAAACCTCTAAGGTTGTAGATGTGTTGTTGCCACTAGGGAGAAAATAACATTCTTGTGTCCAAGGACATTTGCTTTGTTTACATTACGCACTTTGCTTAATGCAATTATCTGTTGTTCGCAACTTAATACTCAAGGGGTACTCGGATGACTCCCCGCGAGTAGATTTTTAGTCATAGATGCAGTTGGATGGCGATCTATGTATTTGTCGTAATGCCCAGAGTGAATCTCATAGTGATCCTCATGACATATATACGTTATCTTTATTCTATTAATTGCCCAACTGTAATTTGTTTACCCAGCATGTTGTTATTTATCTTATGGAGAGACACCACTAGTGAACTGTGGACCCTGGTCCAATTTCCTTTACATTGCTATTACCATTTACTTTTACTCGCTCTGTTTACTTTTACTTGCATACTATTACCTTTTACCACTCGATACGCTCAATCCTTTGTTTACAGCAAACCGGTGAGATTGACAACCTCATCGTAAGTTGGGAGCAAAGTTCTTGGTTGTGTTGTGTGCAGGTTCCACGTTGCTGCTAGGTGAAGAAGCACCTACGTCAACTACGCACCAGCATTTTCTGGCGCCATTGTCCAGAGTGTCGCGAAGCTAGCAAGCATCACCTTCTGCAGTTTGGCTTTCTCCTACTGGTTCGATAACCTTGGTTTCACAACTGAGGGAAACTTGCTGCTGTGCTCCTCATACCTTCCTCTTGGGGTTCCCAACTGGGTGCCTTAACACCGCACCATCAAGCTCCAACAATGCTTCAATACTGAGTACTATCTTCAGGACCCAAAGGTGTACCATCATAAAGCGATAATTGCTCAGTAGAAGACAGGGGCGTGGGTGCTACTTTACAATCATGCATACCAACTTTGTCAAGTAACTCAGTGGCATATTTCTCTTGTGTTAAAACTAGACCATTTTGTTTCCTTTTACCCCAATACCAAGAAAGTAGTGCAAATCACCTAAATCTTTGATAGCAAAATTCTTATTCAACTCTTGAACCAAGATGGCAAAAGCATGATCAGAAGAGCTTGTTACTATGATGTCATCAACATAAACCAACACATAAATACTGATAGCTGACCTATTGAAGAGGAATAGAGAACGGGTATCCATTTTGGCTCACGGAAGCAAATAAACCCATTATCAGAAAACATATTTCAAAATGTCAAAATATTCGGAACAAAAATTTCGCATGTAAATCAAGACATACATTGTTCGCACACAAATTTTCAAAAAAAAGAACATTTTATATGTCCCATATAAAAAAGATAAATTTGTGTATGAACATATGACTATTTATGGGATGTATTTTTGTCTTTTTACCGATGCCACATAAAATGTTCTATTTTGTCAAAAACTTGTGTGAGAACATAGAATGTCCTGATCTACATGACAATTTTATTTTCGAATTTTTTTGAAATTTTGAAATTTGTTTTTTATGCATTTTCTATAATAGGTTCATATAGACCTGAGAGCCAAAACACCTCCTCCAATAGAGAAGTATCAGCTCTTGAGGTTGTAAATCAAAGATCACACAACTTGGAGCTCAATTTTTAGTACCAGGCTCGAGGTGCTTGCTTCAGTCCATAAAGAGCCTTGTCAAGTTTACATATGAAATGCGGAGCATGGGGATTTTCAAAACCTGGGTTGTTTCAAGTATACCTCCTCTTCCAGAACACCATCGAGAAACGTGTTCTTGACATCTAGCTGCCGTAAACACCATCCACGAGAAACAGCAAGAGATAACACAGTCCTGATAGTAGCAATTTTCACCACATGCCTAATGTGTCTTCATAATTAAGACCATTCCTTTGCTTGAATCCTTTTGCAACTAACCGTGCTTTATATCTGTCTATAGTGCCATCTGATCTTTTCTTTATACGATAAATCCATTTGCAATCAATCAAATTTTTGTTGCTGACAGGAGGAACAAGATGCCAAGTCTTGTTCTGAATCAATGCAATGTACTCTTCTTCCATAGCCTCACGCCAGTTAGGGTCACTGAGAGCTTCTGTAAGTGTATGAGGTTCACCTGTAGAGGAAAGCATACCTCCATATCTCACAGTTACATCAGTATACTGTTATTCTAAAAAAAAACATCAGTGTATTGTTTTGGATTACGTATACCTTTTTGAAGCCAGGTTCTAACACATGGAGGAGATGGTGGTGGTGGAGTTTCATCATTCTCAACATGTGCAGAATTTTCAGAAAGTGTTGGTTGCCCCCCACTATCGCCAGCCGTAGAAGATACCATGGAGGAATCCTCCGCTGACACAGCAGGCAAGCGGGGCGACAGCGACAGAGGGGAACATGCGAGCAGGTCCGCAGCATGCGCGCCAGGTGGAGTACTGCCAGTGGCGGAAGCAGTGTGCGGGCGGGTACGAGTGCGCGCATCTACAGCAGGAGAAGGCGTCTCGTGGGAGGAGCCTGGACCAGAGCCAGGCGGTGTCGGATAGACAGGGACATCTACCTCAGGATCGGAGTGATCTGGAGAATGTTTTGAAGAATCGTCTTCGTATTCTGTGCTGGACGTGGCATTTTTCGAGTGAGTTTCAACTGTAATTTCTGAACTGCTCGGCGCACCGTTTTGAACGAATTTTCTTCTGCAACTTTGTCATCCTGCTGCACATTAGTAACATGCACAACTGGAGACATATGATCATTACCAGTATGTGCACCCTCATGCAAAGATGATGTAGATGATGGCAATAGGAGAAATTCTTTTTTAAGGAGAGCACCGACATTGGGATGAAGGTGGGCAAAAGAAAAAACTTTCTCATCAAAAACATCATCACGAGAAATATAGACACAACCAGCAGAGACATCCAAACATTTTACTCCTTTGTGAAGGGGACTAGATCCAAGAAAAACACACTGTTGGAACGGAAGGCAAGTTTGCGTCTATTGTAGGGATGTAAATTTGGCCAGCAAGCACACCCAAAAACTCTCAAGGCATCAAAGTTTGGTGTGACATTGAGAAGACGTTTAGTGGGAGTTTCAAAGTTATGGACTTTGCTAGGGAGCAAATTTATGAGAAAGGTGGCAATAAGAAAAGCTTCATCCCAGAATTTCAAAGGCATGGAGGCATTGGTAAGTAAGGCAAGACCAACTTCAACAATATGACAATGTTTTTGTTCAGCTGAACCATTTTGTTGATCGGCATGAGGGCAAGAAACATGATGGGTGATGCCTACTTTTTGAAAGAACCCATTTAGTTTTTCATACTCACCCCCCCTAAACGATTTGCATAGTAACAATTTTCTTAGCAAACTTGCGCTCAACATATTGCTGATAATTGAGAAAAACTTGATAAACATTAGAACGCTTCTTTAGCAAATAAATCCAAGTGAATTTACTAAAATCATCTATAGAACTTACATAGTATGCATGTTTGCCCACAGAGAGATGAGCAGGACCCCATACATCAGAGAACACTTGCTCCAAAGGAGCAGTAGAAACACTAGTGGATATGCGGTATGGTAACTGGTGGCTCTTGGCTAACTGACAAGAGTCACAAACATATGGGGTGCTCTCTAGAATGTAAGCTATTTTATTCTTTCTAAGCACTTGCTGAACCACAAATGAAGATGGATGCCCCAAGCGGCGATGCCATGTAGATGACGACGACTTTATTGAGAGGAAGGCTTGCTTGGAGGTCTCATTGAAGGTAGGCATCAAAGGATAAAGACCACCATGGCAAGGGCCCCTAAACAAAATTCTTCGTGTTGCTTGGTCCTTGATTAAAAAGAAGAAAGGATGAAATTTAATAAAGGAATGATTATCAAGGGTAAACTTATGGACGGATAAAAGATTTTTGGATGCTCTAGAAACATGTAGTATGTTTTTAAGATCAAAGGAAACATGAGGGGTGCGCAAAACTGAATAACCAATATGACTAATATGCATACCTGTGCCTTCAGCAGTGCGAAACTGATTTTGCCCGTAGTACTTGTTGGCAATAAGAAGCTTGTTCAGCTCACTCGTAATGTCGTCTGTTGCACCAGTATCAGGATACCAATCGGTATCAACACCATATGATGCAAGATTTGCACCCTTCTCACCATCATTCTTGTCATCAGAGTTGCGCCATCAGCAGTTACTAGCCGAGTGGCCATGTATCTTGCATATCTAGCAGGTAGTGTTCACATACGAAGTTGGGGCACGGTCACGGCGAGACTGACCCTGGCCATTGTCATCACGGCGACAATAACTCTCAGTACGGCGATCATCAGGACGCCGATCACGATGATCATGTCGATCATCATTACGGCGGTCACGGTAGTCATCACGGCGGTCACGTTAGTCACCGCTACCACCACTGCCACCTCCACGGTAGGAGCCACGACTATCAGGGCTGCAGCCGCGTGGAGGAGATGCACGGCCACGCTAACGCTGATCACGATCAGCACCACGGCGGGCGAGATTTGCTTGATCTTGTTCAGACGTCTGAAATGATTGTTGCATTCTCACGTTCCCTATGTTCTTTGTTCTCGATGCCTCCTGAAGCTTTTTGCCGCCGCGTGATGGCGCGTGGGGAATTGCTATGAGTTTATTCTCCATACGTACGATTAGTTCGTGGAGTACCAAAACATTACAACAATCGGATCAAGAAGAATAAACAATCCATATTAATTTTGGGGTACTATAAAAGTTCTCCAATAATTTGGTTCCGGTCCCATCTGAATTTAATTCTAGCCCCACTCTTTTAGCAGCATTAGGTTTCATCAGTTTGGTTCCGTCTATTTTCATACCATCAGATCAAGGTGGATGAACGGTTTCTAAAAATATCAATCACTATAAAACTTATAAAACTAAAATCATGATAAGAATAATGGAACATAGGAAGTACTGTGTATCACCCTTGTATTCAAAATTGTATATATAACTAAACCAGTCTCCTAGTAGCACATATTAATCCCATGCATGTAGGTATCCAACTGTTTAATTCATTGGTATTACCATGCAGGGACACCATACACATACACGCCTGAACAGGAAAAGGCATCTTCTACTGGTTAGTACCGCTCAAGCACTCAAGCTTACTATCGTCGTGTGCATGCATGCACAACAGTGCTTTTTATCTAGTTTTCTTGCCCTTTTTCCTCTTAACATGCATGACCAAATAATCAACGGGCTCTCTAAAGTTTTCTTTCTCGTCTCTTGCTTTCGCATGTGTGGAGGAGCTAAAGCGAGGACAAGTCAAGTCACTCGACGGATGCAAGCATCAAACAGCAAAAAGCAAAGCAACGAATCAACCTAGGTATACGAACTATATACAAAACATTATTTCTCTATTCATCTGCATATGCTGTGGACGTGGCGGCAAAACTCACATGCTGATTTTTTGTATTTTGTTAGGCAAGGATGCAAATACCTCCAGGCGGTGAATTGAGGATCGAGAAATTTATTACCCCCTCCGACTACTAATACATATCTTTATATGAATATATTTAGAAACTAAAATATATATATTAGTGGTCGGAGGGAGTAGTTCTTTCGTATGAACTTGTGGAAAAGAATGTGAACCTAGATTTGTGTGTACTTTGTCCCTTGCAGCAGGAGTATGTAAGGCCGACTTTTTTTGGGCTTGTGCTTATGCATAAGCCGGCTTCTACAAAATTATGGGGAGAAACTGCGGTGAGAAGAAGCTTCCAGAAACCCTATTGGAGACTTCTTTTGGGCTTCTAAAATTTTGGCATGTTTGATGTATTGAGTTGTGAAATGTCCGTAGTGTCCCTAAATTAGATATGTGTCCTAAATAAATGATGATACCACATATATGGTAGTTTTTAGTATAAAATAACTAGAAATAAATTAAAATGTGCATAAAGTTGAGGAGAACAATAACAGATGTGCAATTAAAAATCTTTTGACATAACTTTTTTTACACTGGTTAAAGAAACAAGTAAAGAATATCTTCCGCAGGAACAAAAAGTTCCACCAAAAGAGAAAATATGCCTGTGAGATCTACAGAGTAGTTGAAAATGTTTCTAAACTTGCTAGACCTGGGGTAGTGTCATAATTTATTCTAGCCTGCGTGTTAGCTCTGGCGACGTAAAAAAACACCAAATCATTACGGTAGCAATCTGAAAACTGCAAGTAGCAGTAGCATCGGAGCATCACCACCGCAGCTCCGGCACGCCATCTCCCATCGCTCCCCACGGCAACTGCGGGTCAGCTCCATGGGCGGCAACTACAGATCGAGCGGCAGAGGCAGAGCGACCTCCAGGCGGGGCCAACAGCGGGCGAGCGTGGCGCGCGGTGGAGAAGTGGCAGCACTGCAGGGGAGAGGCGGGGAAGAAGGGCCGGCAGCGGGGGAGCAGATCCGGCAGCGAGGAACGGCGGCGGCGGCAGCTGGAGGGTGAAACCCTAGCCCTCCTGTAGGGGAATCGCCATGCGGGTGGTCGGGACTCGGGAGGATGAGCGAGGCTGTCGCGAGGATAACGTTTCATTTTTCATTTTTTCTTTTTCCTAGCGGGGTGGTCGGGAGTGACAATCTACAGTGATTTGAAGCAAGCTGAGGAGCACGAGTGAGTACCGCTTTGATCCCGGTGGGAGAAGCTCGGGAAACGCTCGAGAATCGGCCCTCGAGCAGTTTCTCCAAATATACAGGAGGTGGGCTTCTCGGTGGAAATAAGCCCGCTCGCAGCTGGAGAGTTCTTTCGGACTTCAGCTGTTCATGACCTCGAAGGTATCCCAAAAGCCCGAAAGAAATCACCCTAAGTAGTTAAGATTTGCAAAAAGAAAATATGGCTAAATCTAGTACTCCCTCCGATCGGAAATAACTGTCGGGCACTTAGTACAAACTTTGTACTAAGCTAGTACAAAATTGCCGTCAATTATTTCCGATCAGAGGGAGTACATGTTAGCAGTTTGTACGTACTTTGTAATACTCCGACACATATTACTCTTTGCTAATATGGATGTATCTATCGCTAAAATGTGTCTAGATACATCTGTATTAGCAAAAAGTATTATGGGTAGGAGAGATTATTGAGGTCTGGAAAGGTAATGTTTGCTCTTTTATTTATAGGTAGTGGAGATATGATTGTCGTGCTTCTCATATTGCTTCGTGCGATTGTTGTCATTGACAAAGGACGTATACGCCATGTAAAACCGTTTCATTGTTTGAGTTTTACTTTGCAGTGGACTAAAAAACTTCTATCGTTATTTCTTTAAAATAAATAAAGAAGTTTTTTCAAGGAGTGCAAAGATAATATTAGAGTAACTTAAGAATACAAATAGAAAAACATATTTAGTGTTATACATATATGCAACAGCTAAGCAACGCACACGCTTACTGCTCTAGTAAAAAAATTGAAACGTAGACAAAAGCTTTGTCTCATCTATTAGTTAAACAGAAGAGAGTGCTTAATTAATTTACAGAAAATCGGGTAAAAACGGTCACAAACACGCTCACACAAGGGAAACAACTCCCCAAAAAAAGTGCCACAAGACTAGGAGTCGAGACCGACAACACACCTAAAACACCGCCACTTCAACACCCTAACACCATTATCATTCGTCGCATGCTGCATGGCCGGCGACGCCGGGCTCTCCATGCATCATATGCAACTCGCCTTCCGGCCTCATGTCTACTGCAGTACTGCCCAACGTACACGCCAGTTGCCTACGTTCATAAGAAATGATCAGCGCAATGACTATGAAAAGAGTTAACTTTATTCCAACTTAGAAGAACGACCCAGAGCAACAATCCATACCACAAATGTGCACTTCAGCTACCCTCCCATCAAGAAAAACTGCGCCATGACAGTAATACCATCTGCATAACGATAGCCGTTAACCGTTTATTTAGAACATGTAGAGTAGACCTAGCAGGGAGAGAGCTACTGCATTTAACTCTCGAATGACTTGTGCGAGTAGTAATCTGAATGGAAAGCTTACTGAAATTACACGCTAACTACAAGACTAGCTCTTATTCATTACAGGATACGTCCACGCCTGCGGTGGATCCATTAGTAAACTTCGTGCTATTTTCTAGTTTGAGCAAATTATGACTAATTCAAATAATAAATTTTCATGTGTTTTCGCTGATATATGTCGACATGTTAATTTTGTACCATCACGGGCATTACACATTGCATAAGCGGATAACAACGATATTTGACAGTGTTTTTATTTGTTAAAATAGACTCCCTATGCCGTTTCTAAATATAAGATATTTTAGGAGCTTAGTTCAAACTCTCAAAATATTTTATATTTAGAAACCGATATACTAGTATATATTTTTTATGACTTGATACTTTTCATGTTCAGGGAGGTGACTTGTAGGGTGCATTATTGAAAGGAAAAACATCTGAATGCACGCTCAAATAATTCTGTCTAATTCTACCAACTTGGTCAAATTGATGATTCAATGGCATTGGCCCGCGTAGGAGGTACTGTATGTACTCATAGCCGCAGTTACGTTTTCAGTAAATTGAGTAGAATAAAAAATATTTTCTCCAGAGATGTCATGATCGTCCTAATTAATTTGACGCAATTTAGACGTAGTACTTCAACATGCCCGGAGGCCTATAAGTAGCGTTTTTCACGAGCATTTGGCCACTATCAAATCTCAAGTTGCTTAAGAAGCACTGTTAAGAATGAAGCCCTCTCAAGGGCCCAAGGCGAGCGGTGAGCTAGTTAACCTTCTGTAGTTATCATAGAGCATATTCAGTGCATTAACGTACGGAACTAACTGATTTGTACTCCATGTTCTGAATTGCCGTTCATGCAGTGACTGCATATTTAAATTCTAATCCAACATATTAACTAATTAAGTTACATTGTTATACGCCATATAGGGGTGGATTCTAAGCCGGATATGCGTCCACTGGAGAACGGCGGGAATACAGGTCTTCATCTTCTACTACTATATATATGCATGCTCCTGTCTAAGGCCTCGTTTGGCCCGCGAGTTTTGACTGGTTTTCCGGTGTATATTCCAAGCGTATTCAAATAAGTAGCCTCAAATCTACTACACGAGCTGTTTGGTCGGAGAGTATCAAATCGTGTGAGACCGAGTTTTGGGCCAAAAACTCGTCGGATCAGAGGGGGATGAAGACGCGAGGTACCCCTAGCGTTTCTTACACTCGGTGCAGCGAACCCAGCTGGTCCCGGAAAACGTCGCTACATTTACACCGGCCAGCCTGTTCCGTGTTGTCAGGGCATCACACATTCGCTGCAGACCTACAGAGACTTGCGTTTGCCTCACAGCTAAGCTAGCTCTAACACCAAACGAGGTCTACTTACCTCTCAAAAAATAAAAAATAAAACAAACAAGTACTACTATAGTTCCGAGAACAACATGCCATCGCAAACTCTCTTCGAAGATGGAGAGTATTTCAGAGTTTTTGCTTCACCAAAAACTCTCCGTGAAACACCCTCTGACACACGCAAATACACTAACACCAAACGAGGCCTAAATATTGATTGATATTGCCATGCAGTCATGTAACTGCTTAATTGATCCCCGCGAAAAAAACTGCTTAATTTAGTGATATTGGGTGTGCAGAGAGACGACCTGCGACTCAACCGAACGACCACCTTCATCGTCCACTGGTTAGTAAGAGGAGCTAATGATAATCTCATGTGTGCATATTAATATATATACCCTCGACTTCGGGCTTTACCTTTTGATCAGCCTTTCTTGACATGCCTTTCTCTAAAGAATTTCTGGTGCACTTTTTCTTGACATGCTTGACCAAATAATCTACGGAACTCTCTAAAATTTCTAAAGAATTTCTGGTGCAACGGAACTCTCTAAAATTTCTCTTCTTGTCTCTTGTGCTTTCGCATGCGTGAAGGAGCTCAAGCTACCAGGATATCAGCTCATACCCCACCCCGTCCGATTCCTCCGTCAACCACACCACCTGTGAATGCGCCAAAAGCAGCATAAGGTACATATTCATCTGCATCTGTTGTGCTTGTGGCCCGCCGAAACCTAACATGCTGATATTTTATTTTGTCAGACAAAGGTTTGACACACTTCTAAGCAGCCGGTGCATTCACGATCCAGAAATATATGATTATGAAGAAGAACGGTTTTTGGCATACTTTGCCTCTAGTAGGAGTATGTACGTAGTAAAGGGTGACCCTTAATAAAATAAAGTAGTTAAGGGGTGGAAAGAAATATGGCTTGATCTATTATATTCATGTTAGTAGTTTGTGCTTGTAGTACTGGCTTTCGTGAAATTCTTTGTTGTATATAGTTCATAGGTTGGTACTGTAATATGAAGTTATACATTTACTAATAAACTGGGATTGTATTGATTTTGCATGAGCCTAACATAAAAATGCGCATTGTTCGACTTCATTCATGAGTATGTCTCTCAAAATAGATTTCTATGCATTTGAGCATCATGAGATCCCCTACGAGTTGAATATAATTTCATGAAAATTTCCATGAGTAAACCCTCTATATGAGATTATAAGACCTCCTCAAGGGTTAAGCCTCACGTTGACCAAAAATTAACTAACTAATATAATTTATTTGTGACAAAAATCATACTGTTGAAAACTGCTTTGAAATGTGAATTTCATGCATTCAGGATCAAGAAATTTAATGGTTATTAAGAAGAACGAATTATGGAATACCTTGTCTCTAGTAGGAGTATGTAAGTAGTTAAGGTGTACCTGCAATAAAAGTAGTAGTTATGTTGTGGAAAGAAGTATGGCTTATCTATTGAATGCTAGTAGTTTGCGCTTGTAGTAGTACTTTCTTCATTTGGTGAATTCATTTGCTGTCCTTAGTTCATACAAATGTTGGTACAGTAATATTAATTCACATTTACTAATAAACTTTGAGTGTATTGATTTCTTATGAGCCCAGCATTAAAAAAATCAGGATTGTTCGACTTCATTCATGAGTATGTCTCTCAAAATAGTGTTAGTTTCATGAGGTCCCCAGTAAGTTGATATAACTTCTAGGAAATTTCTGTGACTACTCCCTCTATATGGGATTATAAGGCCTCCTCAAGGTTTGACCCTAACATTAACCATAAAATTAACCAACAAAATATAATTTATTGTAAAAAACATTATACCTCTATAAACTTATTTCAAATATAAATCCCTTAGATAGGTTGTAGCAATACCACATTAATAAGTAGCACGATAACATTTTTTTACTTGGTCCTATTTCACTAGGTACTGCCAAAGTTGGGCATCATCAGAGATCTAGTGTAGCCATTTGTTCCCACATCTTGTTTCCTGAGATTGTTTTACAGAACCACGATAAAATGGCTTGTCGCAAATTTACATTACATGGAGTCAGCCGCCATGATTAGTTCCCTCTCATACAAACCAATGGCACTCAATTTGAGCGGCCTTCAGTCTCTCACTTTCACGCCCCACCTCGCCTTTGATGGAACGATCAAGTGGATTTTGGATTCAATTGAGAGTTTGAGTTTTCTTGAGTTCTCTTCTCACAAAGGCTTTCATATTAGTGTTGGGTGTTTCCTAAATTTTCTTAGCTAGTTATTTTAGGTTAATTTTTTATTGTTTTGAGTTCTCTACCTGACGAGGGTTAACTCGACAAATGTCCTAGATGAAGGACTTAGGATCGGGGAGATAGGGCGTTGGATGAACTCGAAGGTAAAGTTAGTCGAAATAGGTGTATATCGAAAGTAAACTTGGGTGTTTAACCTGGCTTGCTTTCAATCTGCCCTCCACCGTCCCCTCCTGGCCCCTATATATAGGTGGCCAGGTCTCGAGGATCGGTTCGGGTTCGATACAGATTACAAATATCGACATACGGTAATAACTCGTATTCGACTATCATTACAATTGGGCCTAGCTTATCGGGCCTCAGGGGTACACAACCAACGGGCTCTAGTAACTATACCCTTGTCAGTAGCCCCTGAGATTCTACCAGAATTTATAGATTGTGGTTGAATCTCTAATCTTCAAATCTTCGACTTGATCAATTCTTCACATCTGCAAATCTTCGACTTGGTCTTTCGACTTATATTTCATAATATTTTGCTCGCAAGGGGTCTCGATGAACAAGCCTGACAACTCTGACGGATCAAGAGGTCAGTTAACTGCCGGAGCAGATACTTGTCACCTACTTCAAATTCAATCCCCTTGGACTTGAATTCGGGATACCGGTCAAACTCACTCTTTTGCCTCATTTAGGACTTACAAAAAATGAGTCCCAGTGGTTCTCAGGGTACCCAGTGCGTCCACCAGGATTTTCTTCGCGTCGTAGACACGGATACATACCAGCAGAGCGCATCCATGTGCGTATACCAGGCCACACAGGACGGATCCCGGGGTCTTACCTTCGTAATAAATCACGGCATTCGAGTGTTTGTTGCGATAACACAACTCGAGAATCTTATGTCGCAGTCAAATTTTGACTGAAAATATTCGGGTTTCTACAACCATAAAACTCGCTCCCGATGGGAGTAATCTCTCTCCATTTTGTCGACTACGTAGTCGAAGTTTTATCCTTCTTCATCTAAAATATTCACCATCTCATCTCTATCGGGTGCGCGCTCAGCGCTCCCGATGGGAGTAGCCCCCGAGTCTATGTTTGGCAACTTGTAGTCAAGCATAGGCTCAAAATTTAGCTCCTCTTTCTTCTGTGGATATCTTACTATTGACGAGCCCCCAAGTCTGGGTCACGGTTTCCATATCGCATAATCCTTCCTCTTCCTCTTCTTTTTTTTTCCTTTTCTTCATTGATATTATCGTCTGCCGTGCGCAGAATTTAACTCCCATTGTAAATTATGTCTCGCGGACTTTGATGCAGCCCGAAAGCCCAATAGTACGTGCTTAGAAATAAAAACGCCTGGTGATTAAGGTAGAAAACCCTAATTAAACTTCTCTTCCGCCGCATCCTCTTCTTCCTTCATCTAGGGTTTTTGCGAGGTTTTTTCTGCCGCGCTTCATGGCTGACGCTGGAGGTTCTCGTCTGAACCTTGGATCCCCGATGGCCCCACGAGGTAGGGGTCGCCCTCGTGGCAGTAAGAATAAGCCCAAGGTTGCTAGCGCTGCGGGAACTTCTTCAGATGCTCTGGTGAAGCGTCGTCCCGGCCGCCCACCTGGTAGCAAGAACAAACCGAAGGTGACTAGTGCCACTCCAGGCCCTGCCTCTCCTCCTCCTGCTGCGCCTGCTGCTCCTTCTGTACCCCCCCCCCCCCCCCGTATCTTTTCCTTTCTTTGCATTGCCATGGCGCAGTGCCGTGAAATTCAGCGCTTGCCACTAGATTTCACGAAGTTCATGGATGGCCGCGAACTGCGAGAGGCGGTTCTTCGTGAACAATCTGGCAGTGGCATCCCCTATGAGGTAGAGGTGTGGTATGACGGCAACGGCGAGCAGTACTTCAGAGGTGGCTGGTCGCAATTTGCTGAGGACCACGACATCCATCAAGGTTTCATCATGGCGTTCGACTTCCACGTCGGTACGTCGAAGTTTGACGTGAAGATCTATAATGGCACTCTTTGCCAGAAGGAGCACGAGGCTTGAAGCCCTCTTTTATGTAGATCTGTCATCCATGTAATCTTGTTTGACAATGTCTTTCCTGCAATGATATCAATAAATATTCGTACTTTGTGTCGATTAACTTTTACTAGCATCATGAGAACAAGTCATGTTCTGAGATATGCTTTCCATATGTCGGGTTCTTTGCGAACCAATAAATGTTAAGATGATATCGGGTTCTTTTTATGAACCAAGTTTTCTTTGTATTTATCGGGTTGTGAAAACAACCTTATAGCGAAGAAAAAATCCCTTCATCTTGTTATAACAACTTTTCGTACGACCCAAGGGTTAAAGCCCCCGAGCGGAGAAGTAACACGAGAATCGTACAATTTTGTCGAGTTCAACCCAAAGAACCCGACCTATGGCCTCATGTTCTGGGTCCAGAAGGTTAACTCGAATATGCTGATCTTTATACTTAGTCTACGCGTAAAAACGCCGTAGCTGTTCTGCATTCCACGGGTTGGTTTCGTCCTTCCCGGTCTTCTTGTCTTGTAGTCGATATGCTCCGCCTGGTATTACTTCCGTGACGATGTAAGGTCCCACCCAAGGGGACTCCAATTTGCCATGGCTGTCTTGCCTAAGTCGCAAAACAAGATCTCCCACCACGAAAGATCGTGGACGAACTCGACTACTATGATAATTTCGTAGACTTTGTTGATATTGCGTAGCCCTTTCTAATGCTTTGTCTCTTGCTTCATCTAACGCGTCGACATCGTCTTGTAATGCTTCTGTTGATGTCGCCTCGTCATATGCTGTCACTCTTGGAGCTTCGTGTGTAATTTCGACTGGAAGCACGGCTTCTGCGCCATGGACCAGGAAGAAAGGAGTTTCTTGAGTTGCTGCATTGGGCGTAGTTCTTAGACTCCAAAGAACGGAGGGCAATTCTTCTACCCAAGCGCTCTTGGCTTTCTCGAGAGGTGCTAAAAGCCTCTTTTTTATTCCACTACTTATCAAGCCATTAGCTTTTTCGACTTGCCCATTTGTCTTCGGGTGCGCCACCGATGCGAATTTAAGCTTGATTCCCAATCCTTCACAATAACTTCTGAATTCTTTTGAAGTAAAATTTGTCCCATTGTCTGTGATGATGCTATGTGGTACACCAAAACGAAAAACTATCGACTTGATGAAACTGATTGCTGCTGTAGAGTCTTGAGTTGTTACTGGGGTTGCTTCCACCCATTTGGTGAATTTATCGACTGTCACTAGCATATAGACATGCCCTCCTGGCCAAGATTTGTGTAATTTGCCCACCATGTCGAGTCCCCATTGTGCAAAGGGCCAAGATAATGGTATTGTTTGTAGCTCTGCTGCTGGTGCATGTGGTCTGGATGCAAACCTTTGACATGCTTCACACTTTCGAACTATATCTTTTGCGTCTTCGATGGCTGTTAGCCAATAGAATCCCGCTCGAAAAGCTTTTGCTGCTATTGCTCTGCTGCTTGCATGATGGCCACATACTCCACCATGTATGTCTTTCAATATTGCTTGCCCTTCCTGGGGTGTGACACAACGCTGTAAAACGCCGATGATACTTCTCTTATATAGTTTTCCTTCTAACACGACAAATGCTTTCGCTCTTCGAGTTATCCTTTTAGCCTCCACTGCATCTTCTGGTAGCTTCTTATTTATCATGTACGCAATATATGGCTGCATCCATGTTTCTTCTATCATCATGACCTCCTCTGGCTCTGTCGTAGCCCCCGAGCTTGTCGTAGTAGTCGAACTTTTAGCACTTTTTATTGATCTTTCTGCTATTTCTTCCCAAAACACTCCAGATGGCACAGGTAAGCATTGTGATCCAATATTTGCTAAAGTGTCGGCTTCTTCATTGCTGTTCCTGCTGACATGAGAGACTTCGCATCCGTCGAACGTTCCTTACAGATAATGGTACAAGTTCTTGTAGGCCATCATGTTGTCATTGATTGTGTCACACCTGTTCATAACTTGCTGGACAACAAGGTTAGAGTCTCCAAATATCTTTAGGCGAGTTGCTCCACAAGCTTTAGCCATCTTCATTCCGTGCAGCAGAGCCTCGTACTCTGCCTCATTGTTAGAAGCCTGTGGGAAACTCATCCTTAGGACATACTTTAGTTTGTCGCCATGAGGCGATATCAGTACTACTCCTGCGCCTGCGCCTTGGACTCGTTTAGAACCGTCGAAATACATTGTCCAGGTACTCGATAAATCTGGTGGTCCGGTACTTTGCAGCTCGAGCCACTCTGCTGTAAAATCTGGCAGAATTTGCGACTTGATCGCCTTCCTCTTCTCATACGTGATGTCCATGGGAGACAGCTCTATTCCCCACAAAGAGACACGTCCTGTCGCTAAAGGATTGTTCAATATGTTCGATAGTGGTGCTTCGTTAACCACTATAATTGGGTGCACAGTGAAATACTGCCGTAATTTTCGTGCAGTTGTGAAGACACTGTATGCTAACTTCTGATAATGCGGGTACCTCTGTTTGGTTGGAGATAGCACTTCGCTGATGAAATATACTGGTCTCTGGACGCCATGAGCTTTGCCTTCTTCACTTCTTTCGACTACTAGGACTGTACTTACCACCTGATGGGTTGCGGCGATGTACAGTAGTAGTGGCTCTTTTTCTTTAGGTGCGACCAGCACTGGCGGCGTGGAAAGCACTTTCTTCAATTGCGCAAACGCTGCGTCTGCTTCTTCTGTCCACTCAAATTTGTCGTCTGACTTCTTCATAAGTGCATAAAAAGGTAGCGCCTTTTCCCCTAGTCGAGCAACGAAACGGCTTAATGTCGCGACTCGTCCTGCTAACTTCTGTACGTCGTGGAGTTTCGTGGGTTTCCCCATTGTTAGAATTGCTTGAATCTTCTCTGGATTTGCTTCTATTCCTCATGCGGATACCAAGAATCCCAAAAGTTGCCCTGCTGAAACTCCGAAGGAGCACTTTGTCGGGTTCAGCTTGAGCTTGAACTTGTTCAGGTTGTCGAAGGTTTCTGCCAAGTCGCTGATTAGAGATTTCTCCTCTCTTGTGGTGATGACTACATCATCAATATAGACTTGTATGTTGCGCCCTATTTGGCTCCCAAGGCAACTCTGCATCATCCTTTGATAGGTTGCTCCTGCATTTTTTAGGCCGAATGGCATCACTTGGTAGCAAAACACCCCATACGGTGTAATAAAGGCCGTTTTTTCCTCGTCCTCTTTCTTCAGCTTGATCTGGTTATAGCCAGAATATGCATCCAGAAAGGAAAGCCTTGCGCAGCCCGCTGTTGAATCGATTATTTGATCGATGCGGGGTAAAGGGAAGGGATCCTTTGGACAGTGCTTATTGAGAGATGTGTAGTCGACACATACTCTTTGTACGTCTGTGTTCTTCTTGGGTACTATTACTGGGTTCGACACCCAACTCGAGGTTTTGATTTCCCTGATGAATCCAGCACTTTCTAATCTGTGCAATTCTGACGCTATTGCCTTTCTCTTGGGTTCATCGAATCGTCGCAGTGGCTGCTTGACTGGTTTCGCCTTGGGATCTACATTTAATGCGTGCTCGACGAGTTCCCTGGGAACCCCTGGCATGTCCGATGGACACCAGGCGAAGATTTCCCAGCGCTCACGGAGGAACTCGACGAGCGCGCCTTCCTATGCGGGATCCAAGTTCACCGCAATTGATGTCGTCTTGTTTGGATCCGTAGGGTGGACCTGAATTTTCTTTGAGTCCTGCGTTGTGTCGAAAGCCTTATCTGGCAGGGATCGTCCAACGTCGGGTAGCACATTATGATCTGTTTCTCCTTTTAACCTCTCGTATTCTGCTGTCATGCCGAAGGTTTGCGCCATCTTATTGAATTCTCTATCACACGTGTTGGCTACCTCAAAGCTCCCTTGTACTGTGATTGTTCCGTTAGGTCCTGGAATTTTTAGCGTGAGATACGCGTAGTGCGGTACTGCCATGAATTTTGCAAATGCTGGGCGCCCCAGGATTGCATGATATTGTGACGGCCAATCCATGACTTCGAACTCCAGTTTCTCTCTTCTATAGTTTGCGCTGCTACCAAAGCAGACATCGAGTTCTATTCTTCCCAAAGGGTAGTTTGCTGCTCCTGGTACTATCCCGTGGAAAGAGCAATCTGTTGGCTTTAGACTTGTTGGTGAGATGCACATAGCCTTCAGTGTTTTAGCATATATTAAGTTTATGCCACTCCCTGCATCCATGAACACTCTTCCGATGTCGTATCCTCCTATTTGCGCTTTTAGAACCATAGGCGAGTGGCCCGGTAGAGGAACTTTCCGTGGGTGGTCTGCTCTACTGAACTTTACTGGTTGCTCGGACCATCGTAGGTACTCCGTGGTGGCTGGTGGTGATGATATTGCTAGGTTTATTTGCCTGGTGATGCTCTTCCGTTCTTTTTTCGACTTGGGCACCGGTTGAATCATGGCTGATATGTATACTTTTGACTCTAGGTGTCTCGACAATCTTTGAGTTTGATATTCTTGACTTCTCCGCTTTTCTCCTTGCCTTCCCTCTTGGCTTGAGCTCATTGCATCTTGCAACCTTAGGAATGTTCTGCAATCCTTCATCTGGTGGTTTGAGACCCTCTTCCCGTCGAGATACGCATAGTGGATTCGACAAGGTCCGTATAACATATCCTCAGCCGAAGGACCAGAGTACCTTGATTTTTCTGTTCCTTTTGTTTGAACCCTCCTGCCTTCGTATCCTTCCTCTTCTTCTAGCATATATCCTGCGGCTACCTGATTTCGCCTTCCTTGGTTGCCTCCGCTGCGGTATCTTCTCCTTTGTCGACTTATTCTGTCGACTTCTGGCGAACGTCCTCTTTTGTTGTTGTACGCGTCCTCTCCATCAGCGAATTTGTTGGCTTGTTCCATTAGCTCAGTTACTGTCGCGGGGCTTGTTCTTCCTATTTCTTCCACAAGATCTGAGCGACGAAGTCCCTCTGAAAAAGCATCTATTGCTCGTTCATCGGAGATGTCCTCTGCTGAGTTTTTGACTATACTCCAACGTTGTATATAAGATCGTAGCGTTTCGCCTTTCTTCTGCACACATGCTTTAACTTCTTCCAGTGATGCTGGGCGCTTGTAGGTGGAACGAAAATTTCTTGCGAATTGACATTCGAGTTCCCCCCAGCTCCCGATAGATTCATCGGGTAGGGTGTTCAACCAAGACCGGGCGGCTCCGGTGAGGTGTAGCTGCAAACTTTGCATTGCAGTCGCCTTTGTTCCCCCTAATATCTGCACTGCCTGTAAATAATCTGATAGCCACAAGGTGGGTTCCTGCGACCCGTCATACTTGCTCTGATCATGAGGTAATTTAAATCCTTTAGGTACTCGTGTTTTGCGAACCCTACGGGTAAAGCATAACGCGCCCATATCTTTATCATCGTCTTCGTAGTTTTCTTCCCTCCATGCATGCCGTGATTTATCTACTCGAGCTTGTGCTATTATGCTTCTTGCGTCCTCCTTCCTTTTCCGTCGCTTTTCCTCTTCTGATGACTCACTATAATCATCATCTGAGCCATTATATCTGAACTTTTCCTTGTGTCTTCCCTTGTAGCTTGTCGACTTCTGCTTTGGGCTTGGATCCCTGATCTTTCCTTCTACTATTCCGAGGCTTCGTATCGCGGCTCGGTGCATATCTTCTCGCGGGTCTCCATGCTCTGGTCTTGTGGCTAGCAGATACGCTTGTGCCGCTGCTAGTGCTGCTTCTGGCGTTTTTTGTATCAGATCGTCTTCCTCCTCCTTTGGTTGCGGGGTCGGGCTCCTTGAGTACCCTTCTTCTCTGCCGTATGCTGACACCCCCCTGTTATGCTTTGGATCTCCACGCCTACCTCTGCTGTATTCTGAATCTTCACTATAATCTTCCCAATATTCTTCCCTTGATTCATTATTATTGTCTCGAAACATCATGTCTCTTTCCTCCCTTAATTTCTTCTTGTGTTGGTATAGCGCATATTGATATCCCATTAGAACTTCTCTTCGCGACCCCTCGGGTACTTCTTTGCCATGATTAATGGCTGATGTAATTATCCTCCATTCACCAGCCGAGACATGGACTTTCTCTTTTTCCTTTTTGTTGTTATTTTTCACTTTGTCGACTTGCCTGTCGAATTTTTTGCTTCCCTCGCTGTTGTTTCCATCTTCTGCTTCAGTGATAATGACGCATAACTGATGTACTTTGGAGACTCCATTGCTTCTTCCGGCGAAGTCCTTTGTGTTGTTGTGTGTCTGATACACTTTCTCTTCTGAGTCGAAATTTTCTTCGATTTCGTCGCCTTCTGCGATTGACGCTTTCTCCAAGCTGACCAGCGAGTTTACCTCATTGGAAGAGCCTGATGACTCCAACGCTTCCTTTGTTTCGGGCTTTCTTGCCGGTGAATCTGGTTTTGTCGGATCTGAAAGGCGGGATGAACCCGACGGCCCGATGAAGATGCTCAAGCTTCCGATGGATAACTCTACTTCTTGACTTCCGTCGACTTCTGGACTGCTGTTGGCTAAAAGCGAAAAAGCCGTCGAATTCATGACTCCAACGCCCAGAGTGCCCACGGTCGGCGCCAATTGATGAGGGTTAACTCGACAAATGTCCTAGATGAAGGACTTAGGATCGGGGAGATAGGGCGTTGGATGAACTCGAAGGTAAAGTTAGTCGAAATAGGTGTATATCGAAAGTAAACTTGGGTGTTTAACCTGGCTTGCTTTCAATCTGCCCTCCACCGTCCCCTCCTGGCCCCTATATATAGGTGGCCAGGTCTCGAGGATCGGTTCGGGTTCGATACAGATTACAAATATCGACATACGGTAATAACTCGTATTCGACTATCATTACAATTGGGCCTAGCTTATCGGGCCTCAGGGGTACACAACCAACGGGCTCTAGTAACTATACCCTTGTCACTACCCAAAGGCTATCAAGTTGGTGTATGTAGTTGGGTATTTTGTTGAATTGTACGGGCCAGTTATCCCTCTCGTAGTGAAGACTAACTGGGACTAACTCTCTCATTAGAAAATATTCATGATTACATGATTTCTAAGGACAATAAATACTTATTGTGCCGAGGGCATCTCGTTGAAACCCGATGTTTGCAGCCACCCCAAAAAATAAAGAATAATACCTAATGAAATTTAAGTGTATTTAAATAATTTTCTCAAATATAAATAATGTTAATATATTTTTTATGAATTTATTAATTTATTTGAACAATCTCAAGCGTCATTATTACCCGTATTTCCAAAAAACGGCTACCCATTGTCGACAGGTATTTTTCACACTGAGAAGAAAAACTGAATCGAGGGAAAACAATGTTGTCTGTTATGATTAATTATTTTATAGAAACTAGCTAATGATTAACAGTAGTATGGATAACCATTTTTTGTGTAGTACCAACAACGACTACAACTTTCTAAGTCCCATAGGCATATTTTTTTGGGACCGATTTTACATTTGTGATAGTTGTTATATATGCTTAGTGACAAGGGTATAGCTAATAAGGCCCATTATCTTGGTATCCCTGGGGCCCGTTAGGGAGGCCTAAGCATAGATGTAGTCGAAATACGAGATGATATCATATACAGACACTGTAATTTGTATTGGACCCGACCGGTTCCTCGAGACCTGGCCACCTATATAAAGGCGCCAGGAGAGGCCGACCAGGAACAGATTGAGATTGAGCCAATTGAGTACCACGCTTGTTCTCGACACACATCAAACCCCACCTTGTTTCACTGATCTTTACCTTTGAGTTTATCTGACGCCCTCTTCTCCCAATCCTAAGTCCTTTATCTAGGACATTTGCTGAGTTAACCCTCGTCACTTAGGCTCCATATGATGTTCCTGCGCCGCATGATCATAATAGTACATGCAAAACATTTACAACCGACCTGATGTTTGCCCTCAACATCTTTTGTAACCTAGCCATATGTAGGCCAGTGGTCATGCCTTAAGAGTCGACAAGAAGAAGGTAAATCTAGTGCAGGACTAGTGGGTTTTAGACGCCCAAGATAGCGCAATCATGCGGTTATTGCTGAATAGAATGTCGTTGGTGGTAAGTGCCTACTTTTTTGCAAGAAGAAAAAACAGACAAAGCATCTCTTTCTTTATAAGCTTTTTATCAACTCAAAGGCTCACATCAAAGTCACCATACCTTTTAAGCAGCACACAACCAAAAACATGGACTAAAATGTTTTACATAGACCGTTAACATGCAACACAAACAAGTAAATAACCTAAGGCGGTAGAACACCATTTCATGGATTACACCACAATCCATGTTGGATGAAAACCTCATTAGCTCACTTCAGTAAGCCGCCATGAGGAGTTCTTTATGCCCCGGTCATTGTAGATAACACCAAGTGTAGCTAGTGTGTACATGATTAGATAATGTGCAGTGTAAAGGAATTTTTTTATCAACCACAACATCATTCAACCATAATGCCCAAACTTAATTAAGGCCACCGCAATCACAGGGATATGTCTTTTTTCATACCCATGTTTCTGAGTTTTGCTGCCCTTGTTGGCCTGAAATAGGCAAAAAATAAAAGAAAGCTGGAACAAAAAAATGCAATAGTTTGAGCATCAAGCTTCAAATAATATGACATCAATGTTGTTCTTGACGTGGACAAAATTAAGTACAACTAAAGAACACATTTAGAGTAAGACGAGATTGCAGTTGAACTGTGTTATCATTGAGCAAGGAAACGAGTACTTTTTGCAAGTATGAGTTGCGCGCTTGACACATAATTAACCGCTAATTTAGCTCCTAACCTATTTCTAACATGTTTCTGTCGGGGGGATGACCCCCGGTAGGGTCAAGAGACTAGAAAGATACAAGGACTATGGTTGACTTATGCCGGATTACCAAGGAAGGGCCTGGCCAGAATATAGGAGCATCGGCCAGGCCGGCATATGTGTATATCCCGGCTGGTGTTCGGATATGCCGGTATAGCCGGAATACTAATATATGTGTGCCGGCATATACCTAGATATGCCGGCCTAACTATTTGGTGTGTTGTGCAGGAGCAGGGGAGGCCGGATTACCCAACCTTTATAGGTCGTTGGTCCGGCATATATGTCCAGGGTATGGCCAACGGTCGTATCCGGGATACAGAAGTCAGCCAATGTGTCACATCCCTACAATCAAGGAAGAAAACATCCAAGCATGGTAGCAGAGTGTGGTGGCAGGGTGCACAGTGGAGGTTACCTACCCTCACTGTGCATAAGTACAGAGCTTACCTCACAGGGGTAAGGTCACAGTGCAGGAAGTACAAGGTACAGGGATATGAAGTCCCATCGAGAGCAATCAGGGAGGAAGTCAAGGGTCTCTGCCTTCGTCAGCAAGTCCTATTTGGAGTGTAGCTCATGTCTGCTGGTCTCTTGTGACCGTTGTAACCCTGGCTACCACTATATAAGGTGGCATAGGGAGCCCTGGTAAAGGGTTGGTCACTCTGTGTTTCTACCCTTAGCAGTTCATCTTCCTCCTCTAGCAGAGAGCTTGGAAGCACCATTGTTGTGTACTCCGTCGATCCAAATATATAACCAAGTAGACAGGAGTAGGGGTGTTATCTCCTTACGAGAGCCCCGAACCTGGGTAGATCTGTGTTCCTCTTTGTCGTGCTCTTTAGCTCGTTCCCCTCTCCCGAATCCTCCAGCATCTAGTTCGGCCCCCATTTAAGCCATCCTATGGCATATGTTGTTTCACCACGACGACATTTGGCGCCCACCGTGGGGCAGATCGATATGCTGGGCGGAGTGTTTATTCGGACGGGGTCTGTGATAGCAGCTTCGGGAGTGCGCGTGGTCTCTGGCCTCGTCCAGAGGCTAGGCTCGCTCAGCTTCGTCAGTGACAACGCCGGATGTCTCGGCGGCCGGCCGTTCCCCAGGGATGGCCGGATCATGTCTTTCGGTTCCCACGAGGTGTACGTGGGGACTGAAAGAGTTTGCAGGGAAAAGGTGCTGGTGGCGGCGGATCCTCCCTCGCATCGGTTGGCTCACGCTAGGCGTAGCGCTCGCTCAGTAGAGTCGGCCGAGGTGATGATGGCCGGCACATCAGTGCCGCCGGCAGATGGTGCCGGCAAAGCAGCAGCAGCAGCAGGAGATACTCCCCCGGAGCCGCCGAAGGCCAAGAGGTCGGCACGTCCTCCGTTGGAGCGTGTCGAGAACCTGGCCGGCACTTCCGCTGTGCCGGCAAAGGGTCAGGTGCTTCTTCCCATCATCGATCGGCTTCTCGAGCCGGTGCGATCCGGCGATGATCCGGAGCAAACAAGGGAGGTCCTGGAGGGATCTCGCCAGGCCCTCGTCGACGAGGCCCTCGCCATGCACCAGGAGCGCGAACGGTTTAACCGGCAACTCCGTGAGTATGAAGCAGCTCATGGTTTTACTCCTGTGGTAACCCGGCCTAGCCGGATAGAAGAGGTTAGAACTAGAGGTAGAGATCTTAACACTGAGCTAGAGAAAGGTGCTAGTGGTAAGGGTCATACTGCAACTAGTACTGTGCCTAAGGTAATTTATAGCTCACCAGTGAAGAACCTTAGAGCAGCAGCAGAGGTAGCTAAGGACTTATCTAATGTGTCCGGCGAAGCACTGCATGAGCAGCAAGCCCGGCTTAACCATCTTTTGTCTGAAGCAACTAAGCAGCAGGAGGCCTTTAAGAAGGCAAACCCAGGTGCCGGGGCGTCCCAGTACATTGCGTCGGTAGGAGGTGCCGGCGCAAGGTCGAGGGGCCAAGCTTCGTCCCCGCATCCAAGTGCTCGGCGTGCCGGAAGTGTGACCTCTGGCCGCCGGGACAAGCAGATCCAAGTGTATGATCCGGGAATTGCCGGAAAGCGGACAGTAGTTCAGAAGAATGCCGGCCAAGCCGACAAGTATGCCGGCCGCAAGAGTGTTGGCCAGAATGTGCCGGCCGGGCAAGGGGCAGCTTCGGCCGGAGGTGGCCGCAGTAACAGTGCAGCCCGGCGTCAGCAGCAGGGCGCCGGAGGTGCAGCGCAGCAGCAAGGTGCTGGCCATCCGGGACATCGAGAGGATGACGGCAATTCCGCCCTTGCCAGGGCGGGATATCAGCAGCAGCATCAGCAAGGCCGGCATAGTGAGCAGTATCAGCCGGAGCAGCAGCAGGAAAAAGTGATTGCGGGCCCAATTGCATCTCGGCTGGGACCTCGGTCCTTGGCAGCAAGTGATGCTCGTTTCAAGATGGACAGGATTCACCAATCAGAGTTGGTGGAGAGGCAAGGAGCTCCGGGTCCTATGTGCTTTGGACCCCGGATTATGGGTGAGCCGGTACCTTACTATTTCCAGCTCGCGCGTGGCGCGAGGACATATAACGGCAGCACAAAGCCGGAAGATTGGTTGGAGGATTACTCCACCGCAGTGAACATTGCCGGAGGAAACCTCAGATGGGCGGTACGATATGTACCGCAAATGCTAGAAGGACCAGCCAG
The DNA here is from genome assembly GCA_007115705.1 of Dactylis glomerata. Lineage (NCBI taxonomy): Eukaryota > Viridiplantae > Streptophyta > Magnoliopsida > Poales > Poaceae > Dactylis > Dactylis glomerata. Next base: position 3,522,006 of record QXEO01000218.1, read on the forward strand.
GATATGGCTGAATAATCTGCCGGCCGGAAGTATCAATGGCTGGGTTGATTTCGAAGAACAGTTCATATCAAACTTCACCAGTACATATAAAAGGCCGAATCGTCCTCAGCAGCTGGCTAACTGCCGGCAGGGAGTGAATGAAACCGACCGAGATTATCTGACCAGGTGGTGCACCTTGCGCAATTCCTGCGAAGGAGTTGTGGAGCAGCAGGCCATCATGTGGTTCGCTCATGGGTGCCAGCACGGCACCATGTTGTGGCAAAAGCTTCAGAGGGAAATGCCGGCCACGTTGGCCGAGACAATCAAGATCGCGGATAGTTATGCTCTGGGAGATCCTATGCAGCCCACCCTTGATTCACAAGGTCAGGGACAGATCTAGGGGAACACCAACAGCGCCGGGAGACCAGGGCAATACTATCGCTCTGATAACCGGAACAAGAGAAGAGATGAAAGTCCGGATTACCGGTATGGGGCAGCACAGGTAGCAGCTGTGGAAGAAGAACGAGAGGGCACCGGCAGTAGCCAGCGTCCGAGGTATGAGGACAATCAGCAACCTCAGCAGCAACAGCCGCAGCAGCAAGCGCAGCCCTTCCAGAAAAGGAATGTCTGGATCAACAAGAATGCCGGCGGAGCCGCCGGACAGAAGAAATAGTGGCCGAAGTATACTATGGGTCTGGCCATGGACAAGCCTTGTGTGTTCCACACATTCCAGCCGGGTAAGCCGGCAAATCATTTGACGAGAAACTGTTCATGGTTGGACGACATATTAGCAGGTCGTGCAGGTCCCTGGGGACCGGCTAGGCCATCTATCCCGGCAGCTCCATCGCTGTTGACAGGTGCAAATACAGTTGCAGTCCCGCCCAGGCCGGTTAATCCCGGTAATCAGAGCAATGCCAGAAATGCCGGCGTAAATCAGATAGACCAGAGCTATAATCCGGAGTATAATACCGGAGGCCTAGGAGCGGGCCGGAATGAGTACAAGGAGCACGATCAGAGCTACATGGTCTTTGAGACCGAGAGAACAGACAAGCAGAGCTTGTACCGGCGGAGTTTGGAGGTAAACGCCGTTATGTCGGCTGTTCCGAAGATGATGCATTGGTCTGACCAGGCCATTGGCTGGGACAGGGCAGATCATCCCAGGATCATGCCAAACCCCGGCGGGTATGCTCTGGTGATGGATCCGACATTCGTCGGGCCGGCTAATAACGTGAGGTTTAGCAAGGTCCTCATTGACAATGGAACCAGCATCAACATCATGTACCGAGATACGATGCAGAAGCTGGGAATCAAGGAGAATATGCTGGAGCCAAGCAAGACCACGTTCCACGGCATTGTGCCGGGACTTTCATGTGCACCGATGGGCAAGATCCGGATGGATGTCATGTTTGGCAGCCGGGATAACTGCAGGGTGGAGAACCTCATGTTCGAGGTAGTTGATCTAGAAAGCCCCTACCATGCTTTGCTGGGAAGGCCGGCATTGGCAAAGTTCATGGCCTCTACGCATGTTGCGTACCTGAAGATGAAGATGCCGGGGCCTGGAGGGGCAATAACCATTGTTGGTGATTACAAGCGTTCGATGGCATGCGCAACAGCCGGGTCTAACCTGGCCGAGACTCTGATCATTGCAGAGGAAAGGAAGAGGCTCAAGCGAGCAGTGGAGATTGCTGAGACGGTCGTGGCCGGCAAATCTATGCCGGGCATGTCGAATCCCGGCGGCAGTGCTTCTTTTCAAGTGGGCAAGGAGGTCAAAAAGGTGCCTCTGGATGAAGCTTTCCCGGAGCGCCATGCCCTCGTTGGGGCAAGTTTGGATCCCAAATAGGAAAGCGAGCTCATTAGCTTCCTCCGTGAGAATCGGGATATCTTTGCATGGTCTACTTCAGACTTGCAAGGTGTGCCGAGGGAGCTGGCTGAGCACGCATTGCATGTGAGACCAGATGCTAAGCCGGTAAAGCAGCCGCTCCGGTGGAATGCAGGCGATAGAAGGAAAGCCATTTGGGACGAGGTAGCCAGGCTCTTAGCCTCTGGCTTTATCAAAGAAGTACTTCATCCGGATTGGGTGTCTAATCCGGTTTTGGTGGAAAAGAAGAAGGATGAGCCCGCCATAGTGAAAGTATGGCGGATGTGTGTTGATTACACCAACTTGAATAAGGCATGTCCTAAAGATCCATTCCCGCTCCCTCGGATCGATCAAGTGATTGATTCCATAGCTGGATATGAACTGTTATCATTTGTAGATGCCTATTCTGGTTTCCACCAGATCCCTTTGTATGAGCCGGATCAAATAAAGACATCCTTTATTACCCCGTACGGGGCTTATTGCTATCTCACTATGCCGTTCGGTTTAAGAAATGCCGGCGCAACTTACCAAAGGTGTATGCAAAAGTGTTTGCACGATCAGATAGATAAAAATGTGCAGGTATATGTCGACGATATCGTCATAAAAACCAAGGAGAGCAAGACTCTCATAGATGATCTCCGGGAAACCTTTGGGAACCTGAGGAGGTTCCGGATGAAGTTGAATCCGGCTAAATGTACCTTTGGTGTGCCGGCGGGCAAGTTGCTCGGCTTCCTTGTCTCCAGCCGGGGTATTGAGGTGAATCCCGGCAAGATTCGTGCTATAGAAAGGATGAAGCCGCCGACAGATTTGAGGGAAGTACAGAAGTTCACTGGGTGCCTTGCATCCCTGAGCCATTTCATAAGCCGGCTCGGAGAGAAAGCTTTGCCATTATATCAGTTGATGAAGAAGTCCGACACATTTGTCTGGACGACGCAAGCAGATGCAGCTTTCAAGGAATTGAAGCAGATGTTGTCAACAGCGCCGGTACTAGCATCTCCGATGCCCCGTGAGCCGATGTTGCTCTATATAGCGGCAACCAACAGGGTTGTCAGTGCAGTGGTAGTAGTGGAGCGAGAGGAGGGAGGCAAAACCGTGCAGCGGCCGGTATATTATCTGAGTGAAGTCCTCTCCACCTCAAAGCAAAACTACCCACACTATCAGAAGATGACTTATGGTGTCTATATGGCGGCCAAGAAGCTCAAGCATTACTTCCAAGAGCATCCAATCCGGGTAGTGGCCGAGGCCCCTATCTCGGAGATCATAAGTAACAAAGATGCCAGCGGCCGGATAGCAAAGTGGGCAATAGAGCTTTCACCATATACACCTCAGTATGATAAGAGGGATACAATCAAGTCCCAGGTGTTGGCTGATTTCTTTATTGACTGGGCCAAGATACAATACGAGCTGCCATTGCCAGATGCAAATTATTGGAGGATGCATTTCGATGGGTCCAAGACAATCCATGGATTGGGTGCCGGCATAGTTCTCAATTCGCTTAAAAATGACCAGTTGAGATATGTCCTACAGATTCATTTCGCAGCGTCAAATAATGTGGCGGAGTATGAGGCACTAGTGCATGGCCTGAAGGTGTCTAAGGACATAGGAATTCGCCGGATTATGTGTTTCGGTGATTCTGACTTGGTAATCCAGCAATGTTCCGGCATATGGGATGCTCATGATGCAAACATGGGATCCTACCGTTTCCTGGTGCAGCAGTTGAGTGGTTATTTCGAAGGTTGTGAGTTCCGGCATGTTCTCCGGGCTCAGAACGATGCAGCCGATGCATTGTCCAAGCTGGGATCTTCCAGAGACTCAATCCCGCCCGGCATTTCGCTGGAGCATCTGAGGAAGCCATCGATCAAACCCTCGCCGGAGTCATCTTCCATTTATGTCCCGCCAAGTCCAGAAAGTGCAGTTCCGATGGAGATAGATGCCGGAGCCAGGTCAGATAACCCGGGGACTGTTTCCTCAGTCTCGGGGACTGGGCCGACATATGCTGTGAGTGCGGTATTCCGGAGCAAAACTAAGGGCAAGGGTAAAATGTACCAAGAGGTTGTGCCGGTATACCCGGGGACTGCTTCGGCATACCCGGGGACTGATTCCTCAGTCCCGGGGTCTTCGCAGCCCATGGAGATCGATTATGTGTCGGTCGAAATGATGGAGATAGATCAAGCAGTGTTCACTGTCAGGGAAGTGCCCTCATGGGCACGTCCTATCATGGATTTCTTGGTGGATGGTCAAGTGCCGGCGGATGAAACCGAGGCGCGCCGGATTACAAAGAGATCCAAAGGATATACCATCATCAACAAGGAAATATACAAGAGAAGTGTCACCGGAGTATTGCAGAGATGTGTCGAATCTGTGGAAGGTCTGGAGATGCTCCAGGAAATTCATCAGGGGGAGTGTGGTCACCACGCTTCGTCCAGAGCATTGGTGGCAAAGGTATTCCGGCATGGGTTTTATTGGCCGACGGCACTGCAAGAAGCAGAAAACTTGGTCCGGAAATGCAATGGGTGTCAGAGATATGCCCACCAAATTCATCAGCCGGCGTCTGCCTTGAAGACTATCCCGATAACCTGGCCCTTTGCTGTTTGGGGCCTGGATATGGTCGGGGCTTTTAAGCCGGCCAGAGGAAAGATGACCCATATCCTGGTCATGGTGGACAAGTTCACCAAGTGGATTGAAGTGAAACCCATAAGCAAGTGTGATGGTCACACAACGGTGAAATTCTTAAAAGATATAATCTTGAGATATGGTGTTCCTCATGGCATCATCACTGACAATGGGTCGAACTTTGCCCAAGGGCCATTTGACAGATTTTGTGAGGAAGTGGGAATCCGGCTGGACATTGCGTCGGTCGCTCACCCTTGTGCCAATGGCCAAGTAGAGAGGTCGAATGGGCTAGTGTTGTCCGGCATAAAACCCCGGCTGATAGAACCACTAGAGAAAACTCTGGGATGTTGGCTAGATGAGTTGCCGGCAGTGCTTTGGAGTTTGAGGACAACTCCAAATAGGTCAACAGGCTACACACCATTTTTCCTGGTGTATGGAGCAGAAGCTGTGCTTCCAACAGATGTAATACATGATGCACCAAGAGTGGTGCTATATACTGAGGAAGAGGCTAAAGAAGCCAGGGAAAATGATGTGGATCTTCTAGAGGAAGCAAGAGAAATAACTCTGTCAAGAATAGCAGTATATCAGCAGAACCTCAGACGCTATCATGCGCAGAAGGTAAATCCAAGGAGATTTCAAGAGGGAGATCTAGTGCTCCGGCTAAGGCAAGGAACAGAAGGCCGGCATAAGTTAACTCCTCCATGGGAGGGGCCATTCATTGTGAGCAGAGCTCTGCACAATGATGCCTATTATCTTATAGATGCGCAGGCCCCCAAGAGGAATAAGGCGGACAGGTCCGGAGAAGAAACTAAGAGACCATGGAACATAGCTCTACTCCGCCCCTTTTACTCCTGAGCAGCACAATGTATGTATTTCCATATTATGCTTTGTGTGCCGGCGCTTTATGCCGGCACAAGCCTGTTGAATGAAGTGCCGGCATCCCGAAGAGAGCGGGCACTGCCTCCGAGATATATTGGTTGTTTATTTACAGTTTTTTGCTATATGCCGGCTGGCTTGATTCGAATGTTTCCTATGTCGGCCTAGTAATGTGTCGGCACCAAAGGCCACTCTTCGACTTAGCTGCTGTCCGAAACCCGGCTTCATGGCTAGCAAGAGTAGATGCCGGAGATTGTCTACACATGGAAAACGGCTAAGGAAATGTAAAGCGAGCGAACCGACATTTTTGTTAAAGCTAAAGTTAAAATTTGAAGTGTCGGATGATTTGAAGTCTAAGTTTCAAAGTGAAAGTACTGTATGTTCGATGAAGCAACCTTGAGACTCATACGTCGAAAGCCAAATAAGGTAGACAAGTAGCCAAGGTTGTGAAGTTGAGGAAACAGGAAAACAAACTCGGTGACTTAGCCAAAAGATGATCCGGCATTAATAACAAGCAAACCGAGATAAAACTTGTTCAGGTAGCAAACCAAAGGAAATTAAACGTGTATATTACATCTGCACCCGACATACCGGGGATCTGATAAAGCTTAAAGTTTTCTGGTGCGGTAAAGTTAAGAAGCAGGGGCAGAAGCAGAGCCATCGGCTGCAGGAGCAGTGGCGGTGGAGATGTCGGCTTCAGGAGTGCCGGACCCAGCAGATGGAATGGAGCCATCACCTCCGCCCGGGGCAGATCCCTGTTCTGGGGCATCAGTGCCGGCCTCTTCGGCTTCCTCTTCATCCTGGCTGGAGTCGGAGCCCTCAGCATCGGCAGATGCCCCGCCGTCGTCCTTCTTCTCCGGCTCGCGGATGTCCCGGACGAAGGCGTCGGTGTCGGCATAGTCCACATAGCTGTGGGCCAGCTCCCGCCGACGCCGGATGTGTTCCGGATCCGTGGTCCAGATGGATCCTTCGCGCACAGTGCGCAAAGTCTCCAAGTCAGCCTTTTCATACCAAGACAAGAAGTAGCTGAGAGCTTCGTCAGCTCCAACCCTCGCGCCGGAATCTCGCCATTCCCAGAGGCGAACCTTGGCAAGCTGCAGATCGTTGCCGAGATCAACAGGATCAGTGGGCGTCCTTTGTCCCGGCCAGAGGGCGGAGAATGCCTCCTGGGCGCCATAAAAGAGTTCTTCGGTGTAGAGCGTCATGGCGTTCTTCCGGGATTGTAGAGCCAGCAGCTGCTCCGACATGTCCCAGTTGGCCGAGTCAACCGGAACACCCCGGCTTTCTCGATCCAACTGCAGAGCCCTCTCAACGTCTTCGACGGAAGCAGGGAACATGTCTGAGAGATAGAAATAATATTAGCAAAAGGAGAATATGTCGGCATAGATGGTATGTCGGGCAAGATAAGGAAAAAGGATTTGAAGCTTACTGGCAAGGTCAGCATTGAGCTGTGCGACTGTGACTTCCCATTTTGTCGCTTGCTCCTTTAAGCTAGTCAGTTCGGCATCGGCAGTGGAGGCATCAGCCTCGGAAGCAACGAGCAGGTCCTGGGTCTTCTTCAGTTGGCCCTCCCTCTGTTCCTTCTCCTCCAAAAGCTCGGCAACCCGGCCCTTCAGCTGCTCTATCTCGGCCTTGTGAGCGGCATCCCGGTCGTCCAGTTGCTTGGCCACATCCACTGAGGACATACAGTCCTGGTGGCGTGCTTCCAGTCCAGCCTTTTCATCTGCAAAAATTTGAAGTTAAAAGGATTTGAAGAAAGAAAACAGTGACAAAGATTAAAGGATTTGAAGTATAAAGTATCTATCCGGGTAACAGCAGGATCCGGCATACCAGTAAGCTCTTTCACCCTCTTAAGAAGCTTGGCGACTTGTTCTTCAGTGCCAGCTGAAGAATGTCGGCACAAGGTCATGTGTCGGCAAGAATAAGTATTGCAAAGTAATAAGAGGAAAGGTATCCGGCATATAGCGATATGTCGGCAAGGATTACCTTTCTTGGACAGCTCCAGCCGAAGCTTGCTATGTGCGTCTGATAACTTCCGGTGCTCGCACACCAAGTCGTGGAACATGTCGGCACGCGTGTTGTTCATGCGCTGCAAAAGTGTTAGGATTTGAAAGTCTAGCAAGCCGGTACAATGGAAGATTATATAAAGTACTCATGCTGTTGAAGACCCGGCATAGGTGCTGCGCACCTATCTCGGCTCTCGGTGACTAGGATTTGAAGCTCGAAATGAGCTTATACCTCGGTCAAGAAATTTGAAAAAGGACTAAGAGGCGAAACTGTTAAAGACCCGGCACAGGTGCTGCGCACCTATCCCGGCTCTCGGTGACTAGGATTTAAAGCTCGGATCGAGCTCATATGTCGGACAGTTAATTGAAGAATAGCTAACTAAAAGAGTGTTGGAAAATCCCGGATGTCCGTATCCCGGACAGCCGACATTTTCGGGGACTGGGGATATGTGTATAGGTAGAAAGGACTTACGTTGGTGGCATCGGCCAATCGGTGAAGTCTCTGCTGGAGGCTGAGGAGCTCGCAGGCGATCGGTAGGGGCTTCACGGCCAGAATATCTGCTGGATTGCCAGTGGCCGCGGCTTCGGCCATCTTCTTGCTCCTGGAATCCGCTGTGTCCATGTCGCCAGCGTCGTTCCACCTGGCACAGTGCTCCTTGAGAGACCCGAGGCTTTGGTCACTCTTCGTCTCCAGGGGGACGCGGCCCTCAAGTTCCGGCGTGTTGAAGAAGTTGCGCCGGTAGCCAGGCCGGGTCGCTGCCCTGCCAAGGTGCAGGGCCAGGGCAGAGCTGGTCCGAGACGCTGCTTTAGGAGGAGCAGTGGCGGCAGATGGTGTGCCGGACTTGGTCTTCTGGGTCTTGAGAGTGCCGGACCAGGCCGGGGCAGAGGTTTTATCCGGGATAGAGGTCTTGGCCGGTGCGGGAGTCTTTTCAGCAGAGGGAGTCTTGGGCGTGGGCTGTTCCGGCGCGGCCGGTGCAGCTTGGCCAGCAGGGGCAGGTTCCAGAATAGTCCGGACTTCCGGCACAGCAGGGCCTTTTCCTTTGTCATCTATGCCGGCGCTCTTGTTGCTTGCGCCGATATCTTCGGTTGTGCCGGCGTCGCTGGTGGGCGCGCCGGAGTCTGGAGCATCTTGGTGGGCCCCTATGTCCATGTGGACATCAGAGGCCGAAGGTTCCTGTTGAGCTCCCGAGTCCATGTGGACGTCGGGGGCAGAGATATCTTGTTCCGGCGGAGGATCGTCCTTCGCCGGGGAGGTGGTCTTGTCGGGCGCAGGTGAAGATGCCGGCGCCGGGGAGGTCGTATGACTGGCAGAGGGTATGTCGGAGGTAGCAGGGGCCGCTGGCTTGGTAACCTTTGGGCCGCCACTCGAGCCAGAAGCTTGTTCCGGCGCAAGAGGAGCCCTGAAAGAGAGAAAATACCAAGTTAATAACCAGAGCAAGAGATATGTCGGAGGAAATGCAAAGAAAAGGAACTTACCCCGAGGCAACAGGCCTCTGTTTCTTCTGGATAGGCACACCGACCTTCTGCCTCTTCTGCTGCTGAGGTGTGTCGGGCTGGGGCTTCACCCCTCGCTTCCGGCCGGCACGTCCGCCGGTGGAAGGAGGTCCCTGATTTAGAGGGGCGGCGTCGACGACCATGTCGTCCGGGATAGCTGAGGACGGCATTGGAAAGGCATAAGCAAAGGATGCGGTAGGAAAGGCATATGCAAGTGGCATCGGGTCATAATACGTCAGGATCTCCTCGTCAGAATCACCCTCACCCCGGCCTTGAGTGAAATGCCGGGATGAAGAGGCCTTACCCGCGGCAGCAGCAGCGCGGGTGTTCCGGGGCAGCTTGCCCCAATGGTCCGGATCTTCAACATCCGCAGCAGTGCGGTCTGCCGCAATCTTGATCCGGGAGTTCTCCATGCCCTGGAAGCTGAACTTCTGCATAGTGCAAAGTAAATTGGTCAGAAGCAAGAAATATGCCGGTGCAAGAAGTATGTCGGATCAAGCATGATATATGTCGATAAAGGGATATGTGTCGGCTTAAGTATCTACTAGGAAAAAACCCGTGGCGTTGCTACGGGAGACATTGGTAAAATATTATCATAGCAGCGAAAAACTCGCCAAAAAATGAATGAATTATTTGCAGTTTTACCTCATCACAACATCTAGTTGATACCCTTGCTCCCTGTGTGGTCATGTTAGGGCTCACCACTCTGACTATGATTTGTACTGTTCTTGAACTTCTATACAAGAAGGTTTTTCCTCTCGTCTATGTAATCAGTCCTTCGCATAGATAGCACTGGCCAGTTTGCCGATCTTGTGGCCGCATCAACACATGCACTGTCTTTCTGACCACTTGACCAAGTCGACTGCATCATATCACTGCACCGAGTGCGTTATTTTTGGACCCGATATATTGAAAAAATATGAAAAAAAGATATTAATACATTATAAAAAGTTATGGTTTTTGGTACATGGATATATATTTTAAAGTTTTGCATCATAGTATTGACAATTTTAGGCAACACAAAAATGATAAAATCGTGGTTCCGAAAATGAAAAAGGAAACTTGTTTTTTGATCTCAAGTGTATCTTTTTCATTTAGAACACGAATACTAAAAATGCACATATATATGGTACTGTATTTATTTTTTGAAAAAACCAAAATGTGCGAGTACACGACAATCAGCTGCGGTAGAGATAAATGAACTTTCAGTAACTCTTCAGAGTGAATGTTCAGTCACCCGTCTTCCAGAGCGATGTATTCCGCACCATCACAAATTAAAGAATTTGCCTCACTTGTCCAAACATTGCAATTCTTGATTCGAACCAGGATTTTAGGAAAAACACAAAACCTTATCATGACTTGATTTTCTGAGGCGTCAGTTCGAAATATTCTTTGAAGTGCGCTGCGTTGATAGACTGAATCAGCCACGCAGGCTCTCCTTTCGCATCTCCCTTCCTGTTCGGGTGTTCAGTCCCAGGTTTGGACTGGAAGCGAGCAGCAAGTCACATCTTCTCCTCCCGATCGCGCCTAACTCTCCGGCGAGCAGAGTATCACACCTCGTCAGGCACCTCCTTCGTGTCGTCCTTGGCCTGTGGTCCGACCGTGTCTGAGTAACACGGGATCTACACCTCCGCAAGGTCCTTGCCTGTGGTCCGTCCGCGTCCGAGCAAAACGGGAGCTGGCGGGCGTCCCTGACTCCCTGCTCTAATGGAGCGAGCTCCAGGCTCTGCTCCACATACGCGGTCGCCATGGACATGTATGCGCGGCCATCCTCCAGCTCCCGAGCCTCCCCACTCGTCATTGGTGTGCTAGGTGTCACCCTTGATCTGGAGCCGGCGACACGGCAGCGCATCGGCAGCCGACGACCGCGTCTGGGGAGAGCAGCTCTCCATGGCCTCCTCCCTTCCCCTGCACGCCCACCCGCGGCTAGAGCTCCGGCCCTGCTACTGTGTACCCCAGATACAGCGTCCATGCTTACTGTCCCCTTCAGCTCTCCCCGGCGATGCACTTCCCCCTCTCCCCGGTGGCAATCCCCTCTGCCTCCTCTCTCATTCAACTCCACGGAAGCCATCGGCCATCCCCTTCGGCCATAGACAGCGGCAGCCCGGTGATGATGGAGAGCAAGCGGCGGTGCGTCCCTTCGACGGGAGGTACGGGCATGACGAAGAGGGAGCGGCTGCGGGACCTTCGACGTTCGGGACGGTCGCTGCTCCTTTTCCTAGCTCGTTGGCGTCTCTGCCCTCTGCACCTCTCCATCTGGTGCCGCTACACGGGCATGGTCGCGCGACGCATCCTAGGCATGGGCTTCGAGGATGGACGCCGCGCCGCCGGCACGGCAGCACATCGGCAGCCGGCGACCGCGTCTGGGGAGAGCCGGCAGCCCGGTGATGATGGAGCTTGCTACGCATCCCAGGCATGGGCTTCGAGGGCGGACGCCATGTTAACACGTGAACCGCTGCTGCTCATCCTATGCTGCTATATCGCTGGGCGGGGCTGCCTCCTAGTAGGATGCTAGATGGCTTCTACGGAGCCGCCACCAGATATGTGGGATACAGGTGATGGGGTTGACATTGGCCGATGGGGGAAATACCGCCGACTGCGCGGTGCAGGTGATGGGGATCGCCGGCCGCGCGCGCGATGCCTTTTCTTCGAAGCGTGATCCAGGCCTGCTCCAAGTCCAGCATCTCGCCTCGGACCAGTTTAGGCGGATCTTCGGCCGACAATTTTTGGCGGGACTTCGAGCTAGGGTTCCGATTTTCATCGATGGATTGGAGTGCTTTTTATGAGGAACCCATGGTCGCTTGGTTGAGCACAGTCTGTATATATGGTAGCAGTGTTTGTAGTTGGAGTTGGACTCGTCTCGACATCACGGACCTGTACTCGTCTAGACATACGGGGCCATCGGTGAAGGCGACGGGCTCGACTCGGCCTATGGAATGACCTAACGAACCGTGTTTTACTTACGGGTGGCGCTGATTGTAATATGTGCTTTAGTGGAAGGGTAAAACGGTCTAAAAAAATTGGTTGACGACGGAAACCTTACTGCTTTTATTATTAGGTATGATATAGATATGCCGGGCAAAAGAGTATGTGTTGGCCGAGGTGTTTACCGTTGGGACGGGCCTATCCCGGCTATATGGTTCCAGCCCCCAGGCAAAGGTGGCCTGAGAGGACTTGCAGACGTCCTTGATCCACCGTAGAATGTCGGCCGGAGTCAGCTCATGTGTGGAATGCCGGGTGGGGTCCATGGGCCCGCTCATCTGGCAGATCTTGTGTGACCGGCGCTGCAAGGGAGAGAAGCGCCGGCTGATATAGCATGCCACCAAGTCTTGAGGTGTAAGGCCGGCATCCCGGAGCTCGCCCTTAACCCGGTGGAGAGCATTCACCGGCATCACCGAGTTCTTCGGATTGTAGGTCCAATTCTTCATAGCCAAAGGTGGCTCGTCCACAAATGGTGGCAGGTTGAGCAGATCCACGTCGGTGGTGTTCTTAACGTAGAAGAAGCTCTTCTGCCACTTCTTGCAAGATTCGAGGAGTTCCACCTTGGGGAAATCCGAGCCCTTCCGGGACATGATGGTGGCCGCGCCACAGAGGGTCATGGGCCGGTCCTTCTTCTCCTGGGCTGTCTCCGGCGGGTCATCCTTGCTCCGGGGTGGCTCCTGGATGACTTGCTTCCGTAGTTGGAAGTACTTCGCCCAGGCTTGGGAGAAGGGCTCTATGCCGGCGTAGCCTTCGCAGAATGCGGCGAAGGCAGATAGGATCATCACCGCATTTGCCGGGATATGGTGAGGCTGCAGGTCATAGGTGTCGAGGACGTCCCGGAAGAAGTCCGACGCCGGCAGGCCGAAACCCCGCTCGAAATGGGCAATGAAGACGACCCGTTCGTCGGGTTCAGGGGCCGGTGTAGTCTCTCCCGCCGGAAGCCGGCATGCTACGCCCTCCGGGACTCTCCTGGTGGAGGCGACCCAGGATATGTCGGCTGGGGTAACCTCCGACCCCTCCCAGCCGGAGCGTCCTTGGACCCGGGCCGAGGTATCTTCCTCTGAGGCCGAGGTACCTGTCATGCTCGATGAAGCCATCGGGATGGCCAGTACAAGGCGTGATAGCCGGAGTCCCGTGATGTTATTCCTATCAAGGCCGGAGAAAAGAGGGAGGTTAGTCTCTCCGGCATACCGCTCTCACCAATGTTAGCAGAAATAAAAGATCTACCGAGGCAGTTAAAACAGGAAACAAATCAGGGTAAAACTTCTAAGGAAGAACACCTGCGTATTGCTAAGGAACGTTGCTAGCAATGCTAATCGAGTTAAAGGGAAAACAAGCAGAGAAACTGCAGCAGATCTATGCAAGTGTGGGTACCGATCCGAAACTATAGAAAAGCATGAAAGAGGAAGAACAGAGGGTGATCTCACCAGAGCTTGGCCGGCGGCGATGGAGCGGCGGCGAGCGGGCAGGAGAAGTTCCAATCTCCCAGCAATGTCGCGGAGGAAAGATGCGGCGGCGGCGGCGTCGTCAACGGAGATGTCGGGCGTCGTCGAGCATCGGTGTCGGCGGGGAGCAGGTCGACGGCGGCGGCGATGCTGTTCCTCTGTTCTTCGGTCCGGCGGTGAAGTGCAGGAGGCAGAGGAGCAGGGGAGGAAGACGATGGTGTGGGGGTAAAAAGAGAAGTTTACCCCCGCCGCCCTATTTATATGCCTGCCAGGTAAGGGTCGTGGGGATGGTAGTGCTCCACTCCCCCGGCCGTTTCTGCGGTGAGGCGCCACGTGGCGGCACGGAGTGGGGCGGCGGTTCCTGTAACCGTGCCACTAGGTCATGATGGCGAGGAGTAACTGCACTGTGAACCGTCACATCGTGTGACCGTTCGAGGTGGCAGGGAGTTGCAAGTTTCGATGCAAACTATCAGGACTGGCTTCTCAAGGAAGTCTCGCCTATATGTCGGCATAATTCCCCGAGGAATATGTTCCGTCCGGAATACCTCGGGACCGGCCGGAATAACCTTTGGAGAAGGAACAGAGGCCGGGATATGCGTGGCTGCCCCGGCATATCGTCTAATCGTTGGGATATAGCGGAAAACCGAGGTATAATGAAGAGAGAATATGTTGAACCTGTCAAGGCTCCACAGGTATGACTGAGGAACCTCGGCAGCTTCGGGGACTAGTGTCGGGGGGATGACCCCCGGTAGGGTCAAGAGACTAGAAAGATACAAGGACTATGGTTGACTTATGCCGGATTATCAAGGAAGGGCCTGGCCGGAATATAGGAGCATCGGCCAGGCCGGCATATGTGTATATCCCGGCTGGTGTTCGGATATGCCGGTATAGCCGGAATACTAATATAGGTGTGCCGGCATATACCTAGATATGCCGGCCTAACTATTTGGTGTGTTGTGCAGGAGCAGGGGAGGCCGGATTACCCGACCTTTATAGGTCGTTGGTCCGGCATATATGTCCAGGGTATGGCCAACGGTCGTATCCGGGATACAGAAGTCAGCCAATGTGTCACATCCCTACAATCAAGGAAGAAAACATCCAAGCATGGTAGCAGAGTGTGGTGGCAGGGTGCACAGTGGAGGTTACCTACCCTCACTGTGCATAAGTACAGAGCTTACCTCACAGGGGTAAGGTCACCGTGCAGGAAGTACAAGGTACAGGGATATGAAGTCCCATCGAGAGTAATCAGGGAGGAAGTCAAGGGTCTCTGCCTTCGTCAGCAAGTCCTATTTGGAGTGTAGCTCGTGTCTGCTGGTCTCTTGTGACCGTTGTAACCCTGGCTACCACTATATAAGGTGGCATAGGGAGCCCTGGTAAAGGGTTGGTCACTCTGTGTTTCTACCCTTAGCAGTTCATCTTCCTCCTCTAGCAGAGAGCTTGGAAGCACCATTGTTGTGTACTCCATCGATCCAAATATATAACCAAGTAGAGCAGGAGTAGGGGTGTTATCTCCTTACGAGAGCCCCAAACCTGGGTAGATCTGTGTTCCTCTCTGTCGTGCTCTTTAGCTCGTTCCCCTCTCCCGAATCCTCCAGCATCTAGTTCGGCCCCCATTTAAGCCATCCTATGGCATATGTTGTTTCACCACGACGACAGTTTCATCGCTCTATCATTCGGGACATGAGAAAACCACGAAAGAAGGGCAGATAAGCTGAGCTCACTGATCGATCACTATCAATCGGCACACCGGTGAGGGTATGGACAAATTTTCTCCTCTTCACACAGAAGCTTCTCTCCACCATTATCTACTGGTAGCACACAACACGACAATGACCGCACTGTCAGTGACACCTGCAGTGACAGGCTCGTTGACCAGCTCGTTCGTGTGTTTGTTTGTCGTCGATTCATTCTCGACCTTTTTGCAAGTATGAGTTGCGCGCTTGACACATAATTAACCGCTAATTTAGCTCCTAACCTATTTCTAACATGTTTCATCGCTGTATCATTCGGGACATGAGAAAATCACGAAAGAAGGGCAGATAAGCTGAACTCACTGATCGATCACTATCAATCGGCTCACCGGTGAGGGTATGGACAAATTTTCTCCTCTTCACACAGAAGCTTCTCTCCACCATTATCTACTGGTAGCACACAACGCGACAATGACCAGACCAGGTGGCACCGACCGCACATGCACTGTCGGTCCATGTGACACCTGCAGTGACAGGCTCGTTGACCATCTCGTTCGTGTGTTTGTTTGTCGTCGATTGATTCTCGACCTTGCGTATCTGTGATCTGGGGCTGATCCAGACGTGCATATATCCTAGCTAGTCCGTACATAAATACAATTGTTTACTACTATAAGATTTAGTCATGTAGGGTAGTTTCGATGAGAGCGCCCAGAACAACGACTGTTCAACACGTTTGTCTGCTTCTTCTACAATGAAATAATAAGATTATTTTGTACTTAAATTATCCAAGTGGCCAAAAATGCTTGACTTGGCTGTATCTAAAAACTTATTCCGACTTGGAACGACCAAGGAAAAATCTACCATGCACATACGTACACATAAACATCAGCCAGTCAAATCAAGAAAAAATGCGCCACTTGGAACATGTAGATGCTTACTTAGAACATGTAGAGCGATATATAGCAAGGTAGAGAGCTAACAACACATGCATTAACTCTTGGAAGACTTGTGCTATTTTGATTTTGAACGGCAAATCAAGGAATTTGGCTCTTATTACGGAATATTAGGTTCACATATACCTTTTGTGGATCCATCAGTACATTCGTGCCTTTTTCTAGCTAGAGCCTACTGTGTGAGAGTCTGAGAGATCGGTACTCCCTCCAACCCATATTATTCCTCGGTAATACAGATGAATCTACCATTAAAATGTGTCTACATACATCTAGATTAGCAAAGAGTATTCTGGATTGGAGGGAGTAGTAAAATTCCGTGCAGTTTTCACTGATGTGTAAGACTACTCACAATGAGAGTATCATAGGTACTACCATGCACTACATGCATACAAAAAACTGACGTGGCACCATAATTAATAAGAAGAGAGGTGAGTGTGGTATCATATCATGATACTGTATCATAGCACGTTAATCTAGAAAAGTTAGTGATAAATACATCTTCTACATATATTTGCATTGAGATTCTACAAAATAATAAATATGATGAAACTATGATACTACTTTATGATACTATGCATTGTAAGAGTGGTATCATAAACTAGTATTATATGCATGATATTAGTGTATGATACTCCCCATTATGACTAGTCTAAACGGTTTGGAAGATATCCGAGCCGTTTTCATAGGAGAACTACGTACCAGGCGCAATTAGCCAGCTTGGACCATGCACAAGCTATCGCGGATCACAACCATATGTTACGGCAGTTTCTTTTTAATGGAAAACACTCTCTTCGTCTTTATACGCGAGGCCACTTTCGGTTGTCTTAAGATGAAGCTATTTAGATTTTTAATCCTTTGTTGAAATAGATATCAACATCTAATACGCAATGCATGAATATTTTACGAAAATATATTTCACTGAAGATATTATTAGTACAGTGATCTTGTAATGAAAATATTGATATTTTTCTTACCCTTTTTTTCAGCGATCCAATATCTCCGTCCCAAAATGTAAGTCGTCTAAGATTAGTCAAAAGTCAACGCTTCCTAAGTTTAACCAACTTTATACAAAAAAAATATAAAATCCATCACTAGATTTACCATAAAGTGTATTTACTCGATGTGTCCATTCAATATTGTAGATGTATATATTTTTTTTCCTAATATTTGGTGAAAATTAGTAGGATTTGACTTTTGGCAAAATCCTAGACGACATACATTTTGGGACAAAGGAAGTATATATCTCCGTTACAATGAAAAATCATAGCGACACTTCTGACATCTTAATCCCATGGATGCATGCAACTATTTAACAGATTGTTATATTACCGTGCAGGGAAACACTGGACATATATAACCATCTTCTTGTACTGGTGAGTACACTCCAGCACTCGAGTCTCGAGTTCACTGTTATATTAGTCTCCAAGTAAGAGCAGCTACTGAGGTACTGGATCTTCGAATGCATGCATGCATGCACAATCCTCGACCTCGGCTTTACTTTTTGACCTACCTTTCTGTCCATGTTCTCTAAAAGATTTTTGTTGCACTTTCTTTTGACATGACCAAATAATGGTCAACGGGCTCTCTAAAGTTTTCTCTCTTGTCTCTTGTGCTTAATTTCTTGGGTAAAGCTAAAGCTATAGCCGCGACAAGTCATGCCTGAAGCAGCAAAAAAAGCAAAGCAACTAATAAACATAGGTAGACAGTAATATATGTATCTGCGTGCGTGTGGCTACAACAAAATGTGACATGCTGATATTTTATTTTGCCAGGCAAGGCTCAAAAATCAAAATAGAATGCGTGTGTCCGTGAAACAATAGAATGCACGGTGCATCCATTCCAACATAGGCCGGATAGGTGTGTCCGTGAAACAAAATATAGCTTCCTATAACGTGATAGAATTCGG